>JAQFXW010002852.1:0-12548 GCA_034693945.1 Dendrobaena attemsi
AAAGAGGTTAACCTCATTATCTTAGCCACGCGGTACTTTTTAGACCCCAAACCGCAGCCTAAGACAATCACGAGGCCGTACATGGAGGGTGTGAGACCCTGATGCTTTGACGAGGTCCATTGGGGCACTCGGCGGTCTGTGTATTTTAGTCAACTTTTAGGTCTGTTGGTGGTATCTGTGGTAGAGTCAGCTGCAGGTAAGAGGAAACAGAGGGTAATACGAATTCTTTGGAACTTGACACCTGCCTATTGATTTTTATTTGACTAAGCGCTTGTGAACAAGCTGGCTTCCGCGACTTTGCGTTTTGGGGGCTATATTCGAAGTTTCGAGTTAAATTTAAAGTTTGATTTTGTTGTCACATGTCGGTTTTGATAACAATTAGACCTATTCATCAGTTTAAGAGTTGTATTGTAGATTTGTGGGATTGGCAGGTCTATAGGCCTATGGGGAGGGGAAAATGTTTGGGGAAATACCCTATTTGAGTGTGGGATAGTCCGAACTTGGGAAAACTTTGTGATTTATGCCCAGGATACTATCCAAAGTATGGGTCTCTAACAGCCTGCATCATCTGAGTGGCACCACTGAACAAGTCTGATGAGATCGAGACCATTCAATATTTTATTCATTAATTTATTCATATTATTTCTATACTGTATCGTTACAAGTCTACTACAACTCAGAGGTGGTCCCGGAGGACGGGAAGCGCGTCGGAGTTAACATGCGAAATGCGCCTCGAGCAATCATTATTGTGAGTGAAGGACTTGTTCAAGGTCCCTACACAGTGGCTTGGGTCTGAATAGAACCCTCGAAGCTCTCTGGCTAGAGACTTCGACTATCCCACTACACAACTGAGATCCGGATGTTAATTTACAATCTATCTATTTGAAACTGGCATGTGCTTCCGATTCAGCCTCATTATATTTAACCTCCAGCCATTTTATTTAATTTTCAACTGACTACGCTTGATTTATAACTGATTATTGTTATCAGTTTTAAACATGAGGTCATGTGATGTGTTGAACCCACTGACTCATGTGATTATAAGGGTAAATAATGAAGATAGTGTCTGGTATGCAAATGGACCACAGTCCGCTCCATGGCTTTTTCTAGCCCTAGTCAGTCAACTGACGATGGTAGAGAACCTGATATAATATACACAGTCTTGCACAATTATTGTTTATTATTGTGTATGTATGCACACTAACATACCAACAGTTTTAATTTTCATTCATTTTTAGTAGCCATTAGAAAATACTATTTAAGCATCTTCGCAATTTTACTATCGGTAAAATACGATGCTAAATTTTACCAGTTAAAATCATTCCACTTCTGTACCAGTGACTGACTGTCTGTTCTATCAAAACCACATTCTGAGATGGCAATACTCTTGGCAAGTGAATTACCTCTTCAAATCCCCGATGTTAGGGTGATTCATCTAGCAATTCATTATCAAGCCGTGTATCTGTAATCCTTTTATGAGGAGATCTAGTGTTCCATTTATTTAGTTCATGCTCATTGTTAAAGAGTTGAGGCAACAGTTGTCCATTTGTTCAGTTGTTTTGATCATGAATTCTATAACCATACTTCATACGGTTATTGTTGACAGAGGTAAACTTATTCAGTGTATGATTACCTTGTCTTATCCTATTTCTCCTTTATTATTCCTTACTGGACTAGCTTGCTATACAACTAGAATCAGAATTGATGAGCGTGTGGATATCGCATATTAATAGTTAGAACAGTTGACTGGCCGTAACCTTGTAGTGATACTTGCTCTGCAAATGTGATGTGCACTAGATCTGAACTTTGTAAGGAGGGCATTATCAAATTACAGTTGTTGTGTATTTTACTGTGTAAAGCACTAGTTATTCATGGGTCATGTATCAAGGTCCGCATCACCAGTTATATGAATTACCCTGGCCCAAACAATTTCAGTTGTTAGAAAAATGTGTCTTGTTTGCTCTATTCATGTTTTATCATCATCTAACAACGAGAAGAATCAACTCCAGTATTGTTATGTATTGTATCGTATAATTGTGTTTGCCAATTTATATAGCACTGTTCAGTGTTCACAATGTCAGTCTTCAAAATAACTCTTCGTAAGCACTCACAGTAGGAAGACCCGAGAGAAAATAGGTTTGAATTTAAGATTTGAAGGCCTTGTATAGGTAGATTAAATGCATATGTATCGTTCTATGCCAGTACCTTGATCCACTGCAAGCAGGGACTTCTATCCCCCCAAGCAGCCGGGCTCAAAAACTCATGACTATCCATTCCCCATCAAAAATATTCGTCCATCCCTGTGGCCAGTCTTCCCCTGTTAATTCTGAAAATTTGTACATTATAAAATGCTCCCCCCGGTTTTCCACTGGGCACACTTGCACCCGCTTGGTATAGGGATAGAAGCATCTGACTGCAAGTATGTGTTTGTGACAAATGAACAATGTTCGACAATTACCTGAACATATATATATTCGTTTATTTTCTGAAGTACAGGATGATATACCACATCTCTTTAAATACACAGTCTGTTTACAAAGGAAGGAATGGAAAAGAAAGAATATAGAGTGTTTGATCAATAAGGAAGTTTATATAGTTCTTCTCATCTTTGATAGGAAGTTCAAAGTCATGCCCTCTTGTCCGAAGTGAGTGCTGTCTCTCTTTCATTTGTGGGAAGAAGCGCCGGAGAACGTGATCCTCGTTCCAGATGACTGACTTGAGAAGTCAGTCTTTGGCTGCAAGAACTCTCGCTTCAAGTGTCATGACATGACTATCTAAAGTTATTCCTTGCCCTATTGTGCAATGAACCAAGACATTCTTGTAAATTATATAGAACAAAATATATATGGATGATTTTAATGTCACTTGTGTATTTGATGCAGGTTGATCTTATTGTTCGATGCTGGTTGCAGAGAAAATGGTTCGTCTCATTCATATGATAAAGCAAGTTTTATCTCCAGCTCAGAGAAATGGCTGTAGCATGCTGAATCAAATATCAGACGGCAAAAACAAGTTTGTGATGTCGGATTTGAAAATATGCTGGCCACATCAAACCTTGAGGACGTTAAATCCATTGAAAGCTTTATCTAAGACTACTCTGTTGTGTAGTTCAGAGATCCATCTAAGGCAAAGTGCTTCAGTTTCATTCGTGCGTGACTTCAGTCATAGTTCATCAAGTTTGTCTCGTGAATCTGATAGCAGGTAAATGAATATCTAGCCCAACAGACAAAATCTTTTCCTCTTGGCCTCTTCTTTACTTCTCTATTAGCTTCTTTTATGTGGTGTTTAAGTACGTTGAGACATTTCAAATCTGATTTTTAAACTTAATTATTAAAACTCAGAATCCAAGTGTGCATGACCTTGTACCTGTACTAGAGCATTCTCTTAAAAGAATTTTCTGTGAGCACTTTGTTAACTTGGCTGCTTTAATCAGACGCTGGACATATCTTTTAAAGCCTGTGAGGATTTGACGCATCAGCATAAATCAAATGAAATCCCATAAAATGTCATGTGAAGTGTGCTCCATTGAAAAATTATGAAGACAGCATTAAGTGCAGTGTGTGTCCTTCAAGTATGAGTGAAATAGATTTAGATGCATTTTAGCACACATTTCTCCTTGAAGAGTAAAGGAAGTTGCTGTAACATAATTGTCATCTGCATATATACTGCATGGCACTCTAGAAAAGCATAATAATTTAAATTGAAGTGGATAATTGATTTCTAGTGAAACACGAGACGATGAGGTGCTGAAGGACCTGGCCTTATCTGCAGCTCCACTCGCAAGATCCGTCTTCTCTGCCCCTTACAACAACGGGATCGCTAATACGAGGCCAGCACCACGAAACGGCCTATCTGATCTTCACATGTTTCTTCAAGAGGTCTGAAGTTCCGTTCTGTATGCTATAAAAGGAACAGTTTTTTAAGTACTTATGCTGAATGGTATTCCATAAAATGGATTACTACCTTCTGCTGATACCCTGGACTGAAGTTGAACCTTGCATAAAGAGTAGAGTTCAAGTATTTATAAAGCAATTACTTAAGGATGCATTTATGTGTACATTTAATTTTACTAGTTCCAGTGTCAAAGGTCTATGACATGTGCATTCTTTTTCAAAACTGAGATATACCTGGTAGCTGTTTGCTCTTTGCAGACTCCAGAATTTTAATTGGCAGACATTGCCAGTATTGTATGATTTCCTCAGTCTAAATCTGAGGAAGGTTAAAATGGTCCATAATATTTCTTACATCTTTCAGAATCAGAGAATTAAAGCTCACTTTAAAGGCACAGTTCTTCTTTATCTGTTTCCATTGTTTCCTATTGTGCCTTCTTGTTATAGCCTTACTTACAAGCCTCCTCTTATCCACCGCTCCCCAACCACTATCCTAACGACATCCACCTTAACAGCTCTCTGCCTCGACCTCTCGGAATTCCAACCCTTGACCACCACAAACTTGCCTGTGGATAACCCTTCTGACTCGACGCAGCGCACAAGAATTGGCTGGTGCTCTTCACTTGAGTAGCTCTCTAGAAATGTTGAGATTATGATTACTAAAACAGATATCAGCATGCATAGTAATTTTACTTTTCATTTGATACCTTCAGAAATATATAAATTATAATTAAATAAATAAACATTGAATGATGCTTGGATTTTTTTAGACGTCTTTCATATCCAAACTCACGGGATTCACTCGCTGTGTTCTTTGTATGACACGTTTTTAGGTTGGCACTGATCCAAAGGAAGCTCGATTTTGGCTGAAACACTTCCAGTCTGCAGTTGACCCCCAGCGACCGTTTGCTGTCGTACAGGTTGCTCAGGAAGTCATACACAACAAGAAAACGGTTGGTAGATTATGCAGAATTATTCCTTTCTCTTCAGAGTTACATACGTTCCTCAGGCATATGGAAATTAGGAGCAGAGTTTGTTAGGAATGGTCAGTCTTTTTTAATTTTATTTTCATGAGTTATATCATATAGATATATACTATGTTGGCTCATACAGTCCTTATTGACAAATAGTTGCATTGTCTGGATGTCAACCTGAGAAAGCTTAAACATGTACGGGTTTAGGTTTATCAGCAGCATCGGACTAGTTTGCAAAAGCGGACCGGGAAATTTTTTGATGATTTTGATGATTTTTTTTAATCATCACCTTCATTTCTGACATTTTGCTCCCTTCTTTCACACTGATGACCTTTTTTAGTCGTTACCTTCATTTCTGAAATTAAGGTTGGGGTGCCAGCCACCCGAAAATTCCTGGCAGACATGAGGCCCAGTATATAGTAACAGTATATTCTATTATAATTATGCATAATCATATGCAACCTGACATACCGCAGAGGTTTTACAAATTGTTAAGTGATTAAACGATCTAGACTACGTCTTGAGACTGACAGTTTATTTATCAAATGATGGATTGTGGTAAGAAGATGGTGTTTTCAGTAAACAGGCACAGCGGTTCTTTGAATAGCAGTTAGCCTATGCGTGCATAGGATCTGCGATTCATTGTTTATCTTTGCTTCTGTTTTGCTCTGTTGTAGTTGCACAGTCTTTGTTCGTGCCTTTCGTTTCTTCATCGTCATCAGATGCAGGTGATAATTATTCACGGACCAGAGACTCCGTTTAACAACAGCAAAGAAGAGTACTGGGTAACATTCTGATTCTTTTAAGACCTTGATACAGCATTGTTAACAGCTGACAGAGATTATGAAAACATTTTACATGATATTAGACCTGTTTTAAATGCACTGGGATCCAATTTTCAGCTGTGCTCTTCTCTTGGTCAGCTCCTTATTATTCCTCGTTGTAGCACTTCTATTGGGCAGTGCCGTGCTTTTTCTATTGCTGCCCTCCCTCCATCTGGGCTCCCAATCAAGATAATTATGTTACCTAGGAGCAACACTGCAACACGATTGCATTCCTGAGACTTCTGAACTCTAGTTTGTAGTGCCGTGATTGGACTCAGAGCATCTCTGAATAGGTTCCTTGAAGTTGAAGGGGCGATATACAAATTCTTGAAATGAATTAATTAAATGTACAGAGCCCCTAAAGTGACATATGCGTGTAATATTTCATGTTGTGCGAACGACTTATTAAATCGTTCTTTTTAGGCCTATATATGTAGGTATATATGTAGGCCTATGTATGTATACCTACATGTGAATACATATGTATGTAGGCTTATGATGGTTGGCCTATGGATGTAAAATTTTGCGCTTCTATGTCACTTTAGGGGCTCCGTATGAATGAATAGAAACGCTGTAATTTGCTGGTATTTGCCATGCATTTGCTTCAGCTGTTGAAGTAAGGTAAAAGATTTTCAGTGCAGCAGATCTGAATGGAATGTTTCTAGAGCTACCGGAGACAGTTGATGAGTGACAGCATGATATTGTTTGATGCTCTCGAATACAACGACGCAGTTTCTCGGCCGCTTTTCCACGGTGCTTCCTTCTTCAACATCCAGCATCCTGATCCAAGGCAAGCCAAGTCATCTCTTGAGCTAAAAACAAGGCTGAAGGTGCTGGTAACATGCTTTTTGCTTACTCTTTGTGAAACTCCTAAGAATTCTAATCAAAATCGAAAATTGAAAGTTAGTGCGACTATGGCACTGAATTGACCTCAACAGTCGACTAACCAGTTACTTATAAAGCATTTTTGTCTGGCAGTCCTGCAAATTCATCATGATTTAAAAGAGAGCAGAGACTATTTGAAGTGAAATTCAAAATAAAAACATGATTAAAAATACTATCAGTGTGCATTTACGACCTGCAGAAAACAAGTATTGAAATAATAGTTGTTAGTTAAAAATTATTAAAGGAAATAATTTATCAAATTCGTGTGGTCCTTACAATGCCCCACTTTTCTACCTTTAAGTACAATTAACCAACTTAAATTACATTAGATATTATGTTCATTTGATTATAGATCACTCTAATCGTTATTCTTTGATGATTAAATTGAATGCAGTAGAATTGATTGTGAGCAAAATAACTTGTGTTTTCACCTGAGCATTTATATAGCTCAATTTTAATTTCTGTAAATCGATTTCAGTTGTCGTCAGCCAAGGCTGGTGATTAGCATGGATGCGATGCAGTGGGCGTTGCGCTCCAGTTCAGTCGTAGTTGTTCAGAGTCTTGGTGAATTGGACGATGGTAGACTGGTTCCAGTTGATGTGATGCATGCAACTGGTGCCATTGCAAAAGAACTTAAACCACTCAAAGTCCTACTCATCAATAACTATGGTGGATTAACCAACGAAAAGGGTCAGGTGAGAGGTCACGTCAATTCTAAATTTGTCTGTATATGATCATTGTTATTATTACTTTCACTAGCTGTAACCCATAACAAATTACAGGCTATTTTATTGCGAATATATAGACTATAGCGCTACATACTGAATACAATTTCAATTGCGCATGCCCAATGATGTGTAATATGGACGTTCGCGAAAAAGTTATCTAGCCCCGAGACCGTTATTTTCAGACACTGTTACACTGATTAAGCGATTATGTATGTTGATCATTATTATTTATTTCTATTTCCTGTATTTTTGCCTCAATAACTATGATCATTTGCGGTTGAAGAAAACAATGCTCAGAGACTATAAAATGATTGAAGTTGTAATTATTTTTGTTATTATTTTATTATTGTTAAACAGTTAGAACGATTAAGAGGTAGCTGCAACTGTAGCCTCTCGTCTTTTCATTTAGAATATTCTTTTGAAGTCTGCTTCTTATGATTTTTCAAAGGTCATTGCAAATATCAACATTCCAAGTGACCTGAATGGCATATTTCAGTCGACATGGTGTACAACAAGCATCAAAGAAAAGGTATGCTGTATGTTGTTTTCGGTTACCATGTGGATTTGTTGCTCCATTGGGTGACATGGCTGGTGATGCAACATATGAACCAGATCATGTGTAAAAGTGGCTAACGCTGGAAGTCAATCTTTATAATAAATAGCTCTAGGCAACATTTGGATTGAATAGAGAACTCCACTATAATATTATGACTTTGGGAGTATTAGGCAGAAAGCAATATTCATGTATATGAGATCCAAGTCTTTAATAGTGAAACTGGGAGAGTCATTATAGGAATACGGGCAATCAATTATAACCAGATATTTTGAAGACAAATGTAAGATACAGTATGGCAGAACAAAGTAAACTAATAAAATGCTGATATCTGCAATTAGATCTCTAGAGCACTGTGTTAAAAACTTCCTAGATTAATTACAGAATAAGCACAAAATAACTATGACATACTCTCAACAATAATTGTCTAGATATTAGCTATGGTTTTGTACAGCAGCCAATATTGTGTGTTAATTGCTTTTAATTGCATTTAAACAGGAAACTTGTGCATAAATGAGTCCATAATTTATGCTGATTTCAATATGATTTCTTCTCCAAAACATTTTCCTAGTGTTGTTACTTTTTTTGCAATTAGAATGAACTTTATGACTTATCAGGGAATATTTTCTGTTTGCAGTGAACGTTTATAAATCTCAAATTTATTCATCATTTGGATTTATAATTTTTGTTTCTGTTAGATAAATGATATTGCTTCTCTTCTACATGGCCTTCCGTCACAAAGTTCCGTTGTCATATCATCAGCCACTCGACTTCTGGCTGAGCTGTTTACGCACAGAGGTCAGCGTCTTATTCACGTGTTTTACACAAGATGCACGCTTAATATTAAAAAAATTAAGTATACTTTACCTTGGAGTAGTTTGCAGTACAACAGTCTCTTCCGAAGTGCTCGGCTGACTCAATGTCGTTGCTAAAAAGTTTGAATATGCATGCATGCACGAATTCTAAACTGTGTGATATCTTTTCATTTAAAATGACCGCAATTCACTTTTAGTAAACAATTTTAAAGTTTCAAATGATCATTGTAACAATAACTATGACTAATTATACAATGCTTCTGTCAGTACTGCATTTGGAATTCAGTAAAGAGAGGTGTCAGATTTCGGTCACTGTTTAATGTGCGGTCGACAGCCAAATTTTATTATTATTAGACAGATGTTTGTCTGTTCTGTGATTGTGTATCAAGGCTTTAAGTTTCAGTTATGTAATAAATTCAGATGTGAGTAGCAATATGAAATATATCAGATTCTCTAAATTTTCCATCTGATCAGCTTGGCAATGTTATTCTCTTATAAATGTTCCAATACATCTGACCTGGAGACCTTTCCTTGTTATGTTAGCGCAGGGATTTATCTCTAATGGGTTCCTCGATCTGGAATGGGCTCCCTGTAGATATGCGCCTACTCCTTTGGAGCAACCTATCTACACTTTGCAAGTTGCTTAAATCAATTTAGCCGTGGCTGGGCTAGGAGCGCCTCTGAGTACTTTCCTTGAAGGGACGCTATATAAATTTCCGAAATGAATGAATGCTTGGCTGCTTCGGCTTTACGGGGCCTTGAGGGTTAACAGAGACAATGGTATTTCTTCACTTTGTCTCTCTTAATCTAGGTGCTGGAACTTTCTTCAAGATGTCCGAATTCATTTTCAAATTTACAAATGCCAGAGATGTTGATGGTAAGAAACTGTCGCAGTTGATTGAAAGGTGAGATGGCAGAAGAATTTACTTAGCAATTTCCTTTAATGAGACAATCAATTGAGTTGGCCAGCTTGACTGATGTTTAGCAAATACTGGTTCGTGTTTAATGCAGGCCAGAATTGCACCAATCTTCAAACCAACTGCTGCTGTGGCTGATTAGGATTTATAGCTCATTCTTCAGGTTTTGTATAATTTCTACAAGTTACAACAATGCCATGAGGATGTCATGATTGTTTTGTGATAACTTTGTAATCTGCCACCAGTACCCCAGAATGCCACCAATACTTTTAAGAATTTGAATCCTAGTGCACGATGAGAAATTGGGCAATGCTCATTGCTCAATCTACGAAAATTTGCGTATAAGGTGCTTTTGAAACCTTATTGTAAGTATTATTAGTTATGGGTGTATCAGCATTATATTCGTTTACTTAGCCCTGCCTTGCTGTTTTATTGCCTTACCTTCGAAATAGCTGTTAGTTGATACTTTTGCTCATATTGTAATTGTAAGCTTCAATATATAGTGCCTCTTAGATTACGGTAACCTCAACAGAGGCCGAGAGGCGCCTTTAACCCAATCAGTTGGAGCCACTGCAAACACACACTAGCGAGCGGTGCAACACACGTCAAGGTGCCCACCTTCCTTGCACGTCTCTCATTGCAATTATTGCACATTTCTGATTTAAGTGATTACATAAATGTGAATATTGTTTTTCTGTCTAAGTCATTATAATTGTTTTGCATAAATCTAAATATCTGTGTTAACTTTAATGCCAGTGATTTTATAACATCTGAGTCTGCACCAGTTGTGCACGTGTATTGAGAACCCAGCAATGATGATGGCCAACGTTTTGACTAACCATGACTGTAAAAGGCGATAAAATCCTTCATCAATTAACTGGCGTTTATTTTTTCAGTGGATTTCGTCGTGTGCTGGATAAGCAATATCTTGAGAAGCTGAACAAGCAGCTGAACACAATCTATGTTGTTGAGGGGTAAATGAACATATATATATATATATATATATAATACAACAGCTGCGTTCAAATGCTTTGAAAAAATGCGTACAATTATATTGCTGTTGTTGCCATTATTTTCTTTTATTTAAGAATTGATGCATATTAATTCATCCGAATAGACTTATATGGAGCGCTGAATATGTATGCATCCTAATTTACGTATGCTTTATTCAGTTTATTCCTATCAACAATACTGTTTACTTTACTAAAATGCTTGTAACCCTGTGTGACTGTGCTTGGCTGTCTGGTTACTTGTGTCCTTAGCTCAATGTAGAGGAGCTTTACAGTAAAACAAATGTAAATGTATGCGGTTCTCTATAGTGACCATATGGTCTTGACGAGATTGCTTATAACTGATATATGTAATTATAGTATATATATAATTATATATGTATATGTATGTGCTTTTATTTAGATATAGTGCTGCAGCGATTATCACAAATGAAGAAGGCGTGCCTGTGCCATACTTGGATAAATTTGTTGTCTCTGCTTCCAGATCTGTAAGAAATGTGGCTTATTTTTTATATTTATATGATTTAAACTTTTTCCAGTAACTGTTGATGGCATTTGCTTAATTGAGTAACTCTTTAGTTTATAACCTCATAAAGAAACTTGATGACAAAAATCATCAGAATCAGACGTTCAGCTAAGTTCATCTGACCTACATCTAATTAGTCTTCTGAATGAATCTATTAGGTTAGTTTTATTAGCTGGTTGTAATAGCCATCGTAAGTTTTTAAAAATTTCATTAACTATAATATATTATAATAGAACACTTGTCATATATCGGTTAGTTGTATACTATTTAACAACGCTGTTACATAACGAAGATGATTAGCGTTCCCCTCCTCCTTATCCAATCTTGGGACTGGCACTGTGGTGGAGTTACTACGTCGGTTGTATGTTTAACAACAGCTTATGACAACAGAGGCTGTTCCCATAGGGAAAAAATTGGTTAAGCGTGTTTCAGCTTAAATCGATAATGCAATGTAGGGCTGAAAAACCAGCAAACAGTTTTCAGCCCTTAAAGAGGAAGAACCAACAATTAGTCAGAACATAACTGCACATTTTCATTTTTCAAACCATTATGATATCAGAAAACAAGGCAACAAATCTTTGTGTCTAACCATTCCAAAGAGGGCGCCACTTACTTATAGTCGGCCCGTATTCCTTTGAACACATCTCCTTTTAAACGTAACAAGTCTTAATAGTGTTATATAGAAAAATTACTGGGTATATAAAATATCCTTAACATTCTCGCCATATATGACGGGCATGTCAGCTAGTTTATATTTAATGGATAAGTTTTTGTTAAGGGACACATTATGAGACTTGTATTTGGAAGAAGTTTAGATGCAAGACTAAATTCTAGCTTTGCTTGATTTTTAAAGAGTTTATCTTTAACTTATTCTCAATATTTAATATTATAAATATTGTAAAATCAGTCTACCTATCTTAGATTTATATAGTGCCCCTCAAGAAATCTGTTTAGAGGCTTTCCTGACCGAGGCCTGGTCGAAAATATAAGTATACCATATCATAAATAACTTACTCAATATTAATATACATGTATTCATTCAGAGATTTATATAGCACCTCCTCCTGATGAAAGCGTAGTGGTGCTGTTTTGGCCCCTTTGTGTCTGAAGGGTCATGGGTTCAAATCCATCTCAAGTCACTGTTTAAGGACCTTGAGCAAGTCCTTTACTAACAATGGGCTTTAATATGATGGGCAAGTCCCGAGTATGAACAATGTAAGATTGAAAACTGAGTCCTTTATAGATAAACTCAACGTTCGTTCACTCACCAGATGGCATAATAAATGAGGCACTTCAGTGTGTTAACTCTGACAATGCTGCAGCCTGGAGCTCTTCTGAGTAGTAGTAGACTTGAAGAGGCGCTCTATAGATCTCTGAAATGAAAATAATTGAAGAATTGAACAACTGCTTAAAGAGATGCTGCCGA
>JAQFXW010002853.1:0-12548 GCA_034693945.1 Dendrobaena attemsi
GTGTTACATACGCCCAGGGGCTTCTATCCCCCTCAAGCAGCCGGGTTAAAAAATTCATGACTCCATTTTCCCCCCTCAAAAATATTCTTCCATCCCACCTGACTAGTCTTTCCCCTCTATTTCTGAAAATTATATACATGTATTATAAAATGTGCCCCCCTGTTTTCCACTGGGCGCACTTGCGCCCGCTTGGTATAGGGATAGAAGCCTCTGCATACGCTATAAATGAATCCATAATATTACAAATATTTGCGTGTGAGCGATCGATCCTTTCTTAGGTTGATTTATTGGAACAGGAACCATGGAGTGCAGAATTAGGTCCTAGGCCTATCATCATTTTTCTTAGCACAAAATGTCTTCTCAGTCACGATCTGTCACTGTTCTATTGTTAACCTGAACTATTATTCTGTCCAAGCGTTTGCTCATTTATTAAATTCTTCAGACACATGTAGGCCTACATAATAGGCTTGCTTTAAACATTTTATAATGTAAGACAGTTTTTAAAAATTACATGTCTCTTGGAGGGCTATAATAGTGGATGGGAGGAAGAAGCAAGATCGTGAAGTGAAGTGGAGTTTTTAGAATTAAGCATGGAGCGGATATTGAGGGAATAAAGAAGGAATTTCTTGAATGAGGAGGACTTGGGAACATGTTGTGGTGTGTGTGTGTGTGTATGTGTGTGTGTAGGTGTGACTGTGTGTTGGGAGACTTGGAACTCGGTTTGTTTCTGGACCTATAGATTGGCTATGATGTCACCTGAAAGCAATAGAGCGAGCATGGTATGTCTAGTGTTT
Source organism: Dendrobaena attemsi (assembly GCA_034693945.1). Classification (NCBI taxonomy): domain Eukaryota; kingdom Metazoa; phylum Annelida; class Clitellata; order Crassiclitellata; family Lumbricidae; genus Dendrobaena; species Dendrobaena attemsi. The sequence goes on from JAQFXW010002853.1 coordinate 795, forward strand.
ATATCAGATGAATGGAATGTGGCACGGCGAATGACAATGAGTGGGATCGCTGAGGGAATGGTATTGAAGTGGGAATATTGTACTGTAGCGGTCTGTAGTACGAAAGTGGAGCTAGAGATCTGCGAGGGTCCAGATGGGTTAAGAAGGGGGCGAATGAAAAGGCAGGGCAATAACAAGGGTGCAAGAAGACGCAATGCCATGGCGAAGTTTGATTAGAATGGCGGATGTAAACATTTAGTAAAATAAGACAAGTCCTTTAGTTACAAAATCTGAACATCTTATTCAACTTTCTAGTCTTTCAATTGTTTCCTTGATCGATCAATCGCTAGACCATACATACAGCGGTTCTAACGGCAGCCATAGATTCGATACCCGTATGTATGTAAGTGTGCTGCGTTCTCATTGGCTGGCTCCATACGTGGTGTCATAAATTATGCTTCGTTCTAATTGGCTGGCTCCCTGAGGCGCTATGACTAAGCCTCAGATTAACGCCAGCGAGAAAGTTCGTCTGCTCGATTCGACGACCTGTCGTCGTCTGCTCTAAAAACCAGGCATACTGCGTTTGGCGTGGATTAATAAATAAGGCGCGGACAGCGTTCGCCAACGTTGCAGCGCCTCAGGGATGTTCTCCACAAAGGCGCAACATAAATCTATTACCAAAATGTATCCTTTTAATAAGCTTTATCGTTGGCAGGCTGCCGTGGCTGGAATGAGGCTCGTCACAATGGACTCCTATTCGGATTAGCATAGAACGACGCTGTATAGACCTGCTTACATTTTGTCTAAAATCATTTAGGCTATGCATGGCGGAAATTTACTCTAACGTTATCATTGTTGCTAGTTGGAAAGAGTCAGAAAAGATGAAATTGCGTGGAACGGAGAATAGGATACACGGTCACCATAAACGGATGGAACGCAACAGAAGACGCAGCAGCTTCTTTATAGATACGAAGGTCGGAGAAGCTTAAGCGTCGAAGATCAATGCTTTGTATACACGAGGGTGTTGGCTAAAAGCAAACGATTTCTTGCTGCAGTGGCGAACGGAGGAAAATGGGTCAGTGAATAGTTGCCCTCGTCCCCCCCCCCATTCGTCCTCTGCTCGATTGCAGCGCCGCCACCGGATAAGTTACGATCCAACCAACTCAACTATAATCCATCAGCTTGTCCTGATGGTAGGGGTGGTAGAGAAGAGGCTGGAGTTGGGCGAGAGACAAGCAGACGGAGGGGTAGAGTGAAAGGCATAGGTGGAGAAACAAGTAGGGGTCGTAATAGATGAGAGAGAGAACAGCCTCCGGTCAGCAGAAGAAGGAATAGGAGAATAATATACATGATGGAATTGATGCATGGGTATAGACGAAAGGAACAGAGAGAGGAGGAGTGAATGCACAACGAATAGAAATAAGCCCACAGCGTAAGGCAGAGGGATAAGAAGCCATACATAGAGGCAGAGGAAGAGGGATCAACGACAGAACTGAAAGCAGTTAGATCCGAGCGATGGAAGGGTTCAAGGGGAACAACTGACGGCAATGAACAGTAGCACAGACTCATATCCGTCATGATCCACACCTCTGCAGTGCACAGGTCATATCAAGCAGACAACAAAGGAGACAGGCATGCAGAGAAACTGTGACAACAAGACACACACACACACATAGAAGGAGGAATGGACCACACAGCAAACACCGCAGCGGCGTAATTACCAGGTGCCTTTATGGGTCAATGTTTCGTTGGCGGCGGCCACAGTGCACGCTTCATTTTCTCCAAATACATCTGACACGATAAGCCCTGGTCCACTGCTCTACCGACTTGTAGAGGATTTGTCACGAGTATGCATCTGAATACGAATACGGACGGAGCAGCTCACGAGTCTCTCGCCTCCCTTTGCTCATACTGTAAATTTCGTCCGGTTTAGACCTATAATATTATCTATATGCGACTGGCAGGATTGTGTACACCATTCGAATCCGCAGCTGATGCGATTGCCCTTTGGTTCAACTAGTTACATGTTCGGCCTGTTGCAAGATGATACAGCCTTAAAGATTATAATAATTATAAATTAATTAGCATGTCTTCTAATAATGTAAAACGCCATATAATAGGTATGCAAGTACTTAAACCACAAATAATAGGTCTTACAATAATAATTATTGGCCTTTTGTTAATAAGTAATTATAAATAATTAGGCCTATTGTGCTTTTATCTAAGAAAAAGGTGCCGGAACTCTTATTTTGCTAAGATTTTTTATAATCAATTTTAAAGTTAGACTAAATCTTAATTTCCATAAAATTTATTCACCACTCACGAAAAGTTTGAGAAAGCTTAAAAGTGTATGAAAAGTTATACAGTTTCAAGGAATTCATCTCATTGTTCGCCCACTATTTTTGTTTCTTGCCAACAGGACACGACATAAGCTTAGGCCTATAAGAATTAGGCCTATGGCGTAAACTTATGCCATATAACCATACTTGGCTAGAGATCGGTAGTATTGATATAGGTCTATAGTTGGTTGGATCTGATATTTCACCCTGTTTGAAAATTGGAGTAACCGTGGATAGTTTCATACCATCACGTACAATACCTGTTGCAAAGGAGCAGTTAATTATATCCGCTAGGGGAGCAACAATCAGTGAGAGATTAGAACAAATAAGGCATGGATCTAGGAGGTCAGGACCCTGCAGGCTGTGAGTTGGTTTTAAAGTTCAATTCCAGTATTTCTTGAGGTGTTGTTGGGTTGACTACAAAAGAGTTCAGCTGTGTAAGTTTCAGGAAGTCGGTAAAAGATTTATTGGTTTTTGAGATTTTGCAGAACGGTTTTGAGCTATTCCAATAAAATAGTCATTAAAACTTTCTGCTATAGCGGTGCTGTCCGTAACTGTTGAGCCATTTACCACTATTGATTGGATTTTAGTGTCTGTAGTTCTTTTGCCCACTAGTGACTTGATGATGCTCCCAAGTCTTTTTTATATCCTTGCTATATTTAGTGAACTCCAAAGCATAATAATTTTTTATCATATTGTTTTTAACACGTTTAAACTTGTTTCTATAATAGTGTGAATTTATGACTTATTAGTTTCTGTTCGGTGTTTTATATATACAGGGTGGTCCAGCATAAACGCACCAACTATTGCTAAACTATCACCGTGTCATGAATCTCATCATCATTGCTTTTCTGACTGTTGTAATTGTAACAATAAGCCTATACATTACAAGCTTCAATTTATAAAACGCCTCTAACAGAGGCGCTATGTCATGCATCATACTGGTGTTGTTGTTGTCTTTGTTGTTGCCTTTGTTGCTGTTGCCATGGTGCCAATTGTTGTTGCTAATGCAACTGGTGTTGCCTGTTACCGTTACCGTGCTGCGGGCCATTATTCCGTCCACTCTGATACGCATAACGGAGTCAACGATTTAAATAACAACAATGGAGGGCGATCGCGGATAATTTTCGCGTCCGTGGTTCAGCGTTGTAGCATAATATAGGCCTAGCCGTGTGATATATCACCCCTTCATAATTCAGGGCTTCATTGATAATCACCACTCATTAGCCGAAGAGGCGTTCAGACGCCTTTGTCCTGCTACTTAGAATTCATCGAACAACCATCCGCTCGTAACGGATAATTAATTGGACACAAGCCTATATCTAGGTCCACTTATAGGTGGCTTTATAGTTTACAATAATATGTTGCTTGAGCCAGGTACATACTGACAGATTATAGAAAGCCAGGGAAGTGGAGCGCTACTCTGACAGTCTCTCTCTCTTAATTGCCAATATTGCGAACTCGTCAATCTCACTTTTTAAAATAAGTTCTATGCCAATTAAACTGATCTGCGTCGGATATAATGTAATCAGGTCAACATAAGCTTATAATTATTCATTTCATGTTTGCGGGTCAACGCGACTCATATTTGTTCTGGCAAAAATGTTAAGTCCGGTCATTTCATTCATGTAAATATTATTCAGCATAAATATTCATAGCTCTCTGCCCTAATTTCTATCTGCCTGAATCGTAGAACCCTGCGCTCTATAGCTACAGACTACTCTATCGTCCTGCATGTAATGGCATGTTCGTAGGCCTACGTCCATCCTGCGGCACAGGACGTTCTCTGTGGTTTGACGTACGGTTTTAAATAACCTGCCTCTTCAAATTTATTCTCATCATCGTCATCTTCCTGATTCTTTTTATGCATTGCTTGAGACTTACGCTTTCAACCTAGCCTGGATCGGGAGAGCCTCTGAGTAGATTTCTGGAAGGGGCGCTATATAAATAATAGATGGATATATTCATTTATAGTCTGTTTAACTTTTGTTGGAAAACGCCGGCCAGTCTTTCCAATCTGATGGGAATGGACACATCTAGATCTGCTTCAGCTATAAGCAGAAGAGCAGTTCCGTAGGCCATGGGGATGAATTATTAGCGACCTCATATTTTTAGCCTCGGCATATGAGGTCAGATGGCCCATTCTCTACCTCGCCGTCTCTTCTTCCCACTGATAGTGGGTGGTCAGTGTATTCATCATAGTTGAGTTGGTTAGGGGTGCAGATGGATCAGAAATCTCAAACAAAATTAATTAATTTCGGTCGGTTGATTAATGTGTTTAACGTTTATTTTACAACGCCTTTATAACGAAGTTGGGTGACATTCAAATTTCTGCCCTGACCGGGATTTGAACCCCGGACCTCAGGCTTACCGGACCTCAGGCTTACCACTGCGCTAACAGGCACCCACTCCTCTCTTCTTAGCAATAAGATGAAGCACAAAGCATAAGCCTGCCAAAATTAGAATCGTTGCTCTAGAGCAACGATTCTAATCTTCTTCTTTCTCCTCCGTCATGCATGCGCAGACAATGATTATAAATAGGAGGTCGTGAATAATTATGCCACCTCTATTACACTATACTATAACATGGCTACACTGAGCTGGGACAACGAGATAGATCTACACTGTACGAGGGTACGTTACTTCAGTTAGTAAAACTGTCCGAGATTGATGTAAAAAGGAAGTTCTCAGAAAGACCTTTCTTTTCTCGATTCGGAAAGAGATCACGTGACGGAGATCGTTGTTTTGCAAATTTATCGCCAGGAAACACGCGACAAAAGAACGAAGAAAATCCCTTCCTTCGTCCGTCCCCTTTCCTTCCCCTCCCCGACCTTAGCGTCCTGCACGCGAATCTTCTCAAGTCGCAGCCAACGCCTGGCGTGACAAGAGGTCGAACATTTCCCATGATCCATAGCTAGCGTTGACCAGACGTCATCGTTCCAGCCAATCAGGACGTCCTTTACGCGTTGCCACCGATACATGGCCGTCTGTCCAGACCGGAAACGCGGAGAATGAACGACTTCCGGAGTCCGATACTCGACGGCTACTTTTCTCGACATTGTTCGTTGTTTATGGCGACAACATGGAAAGCCGCTGCTGTCTCCACTTCTGTGTCTGTCTTCATGTAGGCCTACCTCTGACTCTTTGTCCTGCTAGTTGTATCCATTCTCATCTCTTCTTGTCCTTGTGCGCGATTGTCGTTGCTTCGTTCAGTTCATGTTTCTTTGCGTAGGTAAAATTATTATTAATAATTCTGTTAACATTTCCCTGTGTGTCTCTGTATCTCGCGATGTATCATTCTGAGTCACTGCTTCTATCTCTCTGCCTTTCGTATTCGTTCTCTATAATAGGCCTATGCACATCTGATGCCTCTGTATAATCATATAGGCCTACAGCTCCAAGCAATATGCTGTCTAGTAATAGCAGTAGTAGTCACTTTTATAGACTGCCAAACACATAATTATATAAACTCGACTGTACAGACAAACAATTTCACAGCAGACATCAAAGGGAGAACAACTGAAAAGGAACTGAATGGGTCCCGCTAATATAAGAGCCACTCAAGTACATGATAATATTGTACCGATTGTAGCAACAATCTCAATTAAATTAACGTGCTATGATAATCAGTTTAGTTTGTTTACAAGTCCATTTTTAAGTGACAATCAATGTTCCAAAGTCTAAGTTTATATTATTACATATACTTGTAGGGCCTATACATGTAGCTACTAAATTTCACAGCATCAGCCCATTAGGTCTATTTGAAAGACGGGGTTTCTTTATTGTTTCCACGTTTTTTTTCTTCTATTAAAACAGACTGTGTGTACGCACACGCACACCTACGCACACCTACACACACCCACACACACACCCACACACACACACACACACGATAGGCAAGTCATCTTCTTTTGTTCTTCAATCAGCGAAGACATGATCCGACGGAAGATGATGTCAAGTTAAGCGTAGAGTCGTAGGCATCATTGTCTCCAGAGAACAGCAGAGACCTCGTCCGAGACTTGATGTGGAGAGATATTTCTGATGACATTGACGCTGTGGTGTGTTGGCAGAAGCAGATGGAAGAAACGCTGCGAAAGAGAGAGAGAGAGAGCGTTGGAATTGATTAAACACAAATAAGCGACTTTTCTTGAATTTTTGATCACGTCTTGTAGTACTGTAGCCAATTTCTTCTCTCGTTCTTATAAACGTTTCTTCTCCTATACTTTGTATCACAGGCCCTTTGTTCATACTATAATATAGAAATTCTCCCCCCCCCCTCTGCATTTTGTTGGCGTCTGAAGATTATGCTGTTTGTTAGTGTTTCAAGCTCATGACTGCAGGGTCTGTACCGAGCGGGCCTCTGTTGAGATTTCTCTAAGGGGTGCTTTATAAATTGAAAGTTACAATAAATACAATAATTATTATAAGGCCCCGCATTTCTCTGTAAAGTATGCTGGGCCTCAATATGGAATCCGATTCTTCTATTCATATAATTATGACAACTTCTTACGACGGTTTTTGAAAAGACTGACAAAACCTGAGATTACAGAATTGTAATCTAAAAGTTCGAGGTTCCTGCCAATTACTGTCGAGTGAACGGTGGTACTCCGATCTATACAGAGACTATAATCTGCATTCTCCGAGTTAAAAGATGAAAATCTTATCAGCCATCTTTGTTTCAATCAATGGGAACGTGGAATTAATGCCTGTACATAGGCTATTCTGTTATATTCACAAATATCTTAATATTTTTCTGGGAGTGCAGCTTTGTCAATTCTTAATTAAGCATAGCTCTTTTTGTTAGTGATTCCATGAGCGTATAGGCTACGTGCGTTTCTAATACTTGAGATTTCTCTGCCTACAATAGTCTTGGACCAAGCACATTGCTAACTCCTTACATTAGGATCTACTACCCTGCAGGTGGCATTTCTATAGCGGAATCTTAAGACTCCTTTTGCTCTCCTGCCTATAGCAAACAAAATTGTAATATATATGTATATATAAATTTGGCGTTGACTGGCTGCCGAAAAACTTGAGAGTATCCTTATTCAATCCTGAATGTGTGTCTATTTTCACCAAGTGTAGGGTCAGTATGTCTATGTCAGTAGAGTCAGTATGTTTGTTCTCTATACATATAAGAATATATTTTAATATATATATGAATAGTTATATATGCTCAAATATGCTGCAGTCTGCAGACTGATATATATTGGTCTTTGTTGACATTGCTTTGTTTTACTTCTGTTCCTATCTTCAGCTATTGTTGTCCGCGGCCTGTAAATTATAGTTGCTCCGTTCTGCTGTCTATTTTTGAACAAACAACCCAAAGGCCTCCGTGTAAATAATAATTAGATGCACCACTGACATAAGCACGGAACCACGTGATAGGCAAGGCGTCGAATAACCTTGACTCCTTCTGATCTGATGATTGTCCAAAATAGGATTGTCTAATTATGGATCACACTTAAAATTATATAAGCCGCAAAAGAAATCAAAAAGTTCTTCTTTGCAGCACTCGTCCATTCCGACAACCAGTGGCGTATAGTCAGAGTAAAAGTCGAGAGGAGGCCACTCCGAGTGGTGAGGGACATTCAGATATATACCTAGTATCCGAAGGCGAGCACACGGTGTTGCATGTGGTGTGGAGGGATGCGAGTACTGAGACAAATTATTTCTATGCCAAGATCCATCCGATGTACTTCGACAGAGTAGGGATTATGCACGATGGAGGTTGAAAAGGAATTCAGAAAGCTGCAAGAGTTCGATCATCTTGCTGTTAAAACAAGATGAGCAAAGTGCCTCGTGCCTCAATGTCATTTGCGTATACGCCAATAACGACAACGGAGGTCTTGCTGCCTCTTCATCCGGGGCCTATAGCCTATAGCTAGGACAACACAGGCGAGCACAGTCTCTCTTCCTTTAGTCGATCGTTGTTATTCATGGAGCTGAATCTGGAACAGGAATCTCTTTCGAGCGCAACACAGAAACTGATTTACTGGATTCCTTTCCATCTCAGATCGGCGCCAATCAAGTGCGAAATATCGTTCCATTACTGCAGTGAACTTTAGTCGGATGTATGTATAGACCTATAGTATGCTGTGTTCCATAGACTTGATGTATACTTGTTGTTTTGTCTCTTGTACAGGCGTTAAATTCTCTCGCCTGCCCGCCCTGGAAGAACCTGCCTCTATACAAAACATGTGTCTTTCAATATTTTACATGCATTCCATGCCTCTGCTTCCAAGAACTGGAATCTACTATCACTCTCTCTCTCTCTTTCTCTCTCTCTCTCTCTCTCTCCGCAGCTCAAACTCACTTCTCTCCTTTAAAAACGGCTCAAAACTCACTTTTAATTTTTGTCCTTGAATTAAAATTCTTTTGGATATCTGAACTGCATTCCCATCTGGCGGCTGGCTATACGCGTCTCAGATTAAGATTTGATGTGATCTTGCACGCGTTGCAAATTTAGCAAATAATGAATACAATGTATTTACTATTAATTTTGCTAAATTTGTAACGAATGCAAGCCTGCATGGTCACACCAAAATCTGAATCTTTTAATTTTGGGGCATGTGAATTGCGGATATTTAATATATTATATCCACATTCTATACAGTTACTGTGGTGCTAGCGTTTAGGATGCCGTGTTTGAGTTACAGTCGTCGTTACAAAAAATTGTCTGTACGTGCTGCGAATGCCGACATCATCGACCAAGTCTTAGAAGCGGACACAGGAATGACGCTAACACTATTTCCGCACCGCGTCGCTCTAGCGTGAGACCTCAGATATTAAACTGGCGACGCTAGGCGACGTTTTCACGAACTGCAAGCAACGCGATTATTTAGCGCCTTCAGTGCAAAATTCAAAGCCTCACAGACGGACATACAGACGGACAGACGGACGGACAGACAGACGGACGGATGAATATGGGAAGGACAGACGTCGTTCAAATGACAAACCCGATTTGTATAATTTGAGGCGCTGGAAGGGCGTAGTCTGTCTATCTCTGATTTGTGGGACTGCGTCTGAGCGTGAAATACGCCAGTTATTTTATACTCGAGGGGATTCAGCCTTTTTTTATAGAAGTTTGCATCAACGATACTTGGGGATGATTTTGGAGGAGACGGGTATGAGCAGAAGACAGACAGATAGATAACCTGTTTGAACGAAAACTATTGGACCGAGAAAATGCACTGAAGTAGGCCTAGATCTACATGTACTTGTTATTGAGTTGTAAGGCCCTACACGTCTCTCAGAAGTTCCTTGCATTGATTTGAGCAAAAATACCTATTATAAGACTATTAATTTCTGTCCATTATAGGCCTATTCTTATGACTTCTTTTTATGTAAAGATTGTCGACATTACTCTGTAGGTAATATACAGAGTGGGCCATAAAAAGGACCCCCTCGTTTAACCAATATTTTCGTCAAAAGTGGGAATTTTTAAATAAAAATTTACAGGCTGAAAGACAATTCATATTTACGGATAGCTGCTAAATTTCACAAAAATATTTCAAGCACAACTAAAGTTATTTTCAGTGCATGTTTAACAGTTTTTTTGTTAATATTTCCGATAAAAGTATCTTTAAAAAACATCTTTCAATGAAATTCTTCCAGCTGAGGCTTGAAGGCAATTCATACTCTAACGTAATGACCAAATTATATCAAACTATTTCAAACGCAACAAAAGTTACAACTCTATTAGTCAGTCCACCTACGGTTTTCGGATGTTAATAATAATAATAATAATAGAGATTTGAGTGCCATAGTTCGTAAGCAATTGAAAGAAATCAACGCAACGATTCAGAAGCACTGAATGTTACAAGAAGAAGTTGTGTAACTTTTGTTGTATGTGAAATATTTTGGTAAAGTTTGGTCACTCGACGTAGATATGAATTTCCGTTTATCCTGTAGAATTTCATTAAGAGATTTTATTTTGGGCATAAATATTAGCAAAATACTGTTAAACGTTTTTGATATATCAAAAAAACAGTGGGTGACGTCACTAAAACTCGAATAATGTTTGTTGTGTTTGAAATATTTTATTGAAATATGGTAATTTTTGCGTAAATATGAAAATATTTTATTTTAAAATTCCCACTTTTGACGAAAATATTGACAAAAAAGTAGGGGGAGGGTCATTTTGTATAGCCCACCATGTATATAGACGCTCCCAGTAAGCCTATGTGCGGTGCCTACAGAAGGTCTATTCAATCTGTGATTGAATAGACCTAAAATCTGAAACGTTATTTAAATTATTGAGTAATTTAAGCGGTTAGTCGTTAGTGCAATGGTTGCAATAGGGGCTAAAGTGTCCCAGATGCTCTGTAAGTATCGTGTTATAGATATTAGCAAATAGCCTATACAATGCAATATCTCATTTGTCCTCATTCATCGTTGGATAGTCTCGCTTTGTCTTTCTTCCCTTCACAACAGACTACCAATAATTGCCTTTCCTGGTGAGATTCTTTCTCTTTTCCTTTCACTTAATCTCATGCTGGTTTGCTGTAAGTCGTCCTTCTATAATCTGTTTACCTCATGATAGCTGTCGTGAGCAGAGTCTGCTGCCTGTCTTTTCTTATTCTGTTTACAGTCACACGTGTGCCCGCCTTGATAAATTGACCCATGCGCCCCTATCTCTTGGCCTATTTCCCTGTCTATTCCTCCTGTTTTCTCCCTGTCTACGTTTGTACCCTTCTCAGTCTCTTATTGGGGTTTCTGTTGATACGACGTGTCAGAATGAAATGATCTTCCGTTGTGATTGATCGCTGGTTATCGAAGCGAAATATTTCCAATTAGTTTTGCTCGCCGGTCGTTTCCATGTCTCTGCCATTTCGTTTCGCCAGCATTCCGTTGCACTCCGAGGTTTCTTCCACAGACGACAGGAAGAAAGCAAGACGAATATAACGACGGCACAAAAGAAACGAGCGGAGTAAGGACATGAACAAGACGCATATTATAAGAATTGTTATATTATAAAGTCACAAAGGAAAGACAACGAAAAGGTCAAAAATACAGGGAGAGAGGTAAAGGAGACGAGGAATAGAAGAGTGAATGAGAAGAGTGAAAAGAATGGTGATTTTTATTGACAGATATTGTACAACAGAGTATTATGTAGAGAGGGACAGATTCAGAGCAGGTATAATCCTATACCGGTCAAAAAGAGAAAAACACGTCTTGCGGAATCGAGGAGAGGGAGAAGAGGAGAGAAAGCGAAAGGCTGAAGTGAGATGAAACAATCAACGGAACAAAGAGGATTTAGAAAGGTTCGACAGAGGATGACACACATTGACACTCTAATCATTTGGACTCAAGAGATCGGTTGACTGGGTATATATACAGGGTGGCGCAAAAAAAACCGGGCTAGTGACATTTTGGTTTGGCATTTACTATAAAATTGAATGAACTGTAAAATTTCAGATTCCTTTGAATGCTT
>JAQFXW010002854.1:0-12547 GCA_034693945.1 Dendrobaena attemsi
TTTGACAGCAGTGATGCGTGTCTGATTAGCATTTGAGTCGATTCAGCACAGGCTGTGATCCATTAGACCAGCGGCGATCGCCGCTAAGCGTAGGCCTATACAGAGTTTAAATTATCGCACGGCTTTGCGCGTCGGAGAACAATAGACGCGTCGGTGTCACTGTGGGGAAATTGCCTGAAAGCCCAAAAGAAATAGAAAGGCGATCTAGAAGAATACTGTGGTAAACAGAGTCAAATGCAGCACTAACATCAAATAGAGCAACCAAAGTAACTTGTGACCTATAAATTGCAACATAGATATCAGACAAGAGGCGATTCAGAAGAGTCTCAGTTGAGTGAAAGTGCCGAAAACCAGATTGGTGAACAGGGAACAGATTACTAGCATCTAAATATGTAATCAAGCAGAACATCAATGAATTCCTGGAGTAGAAAAGGAGGCATAGCGCCTACTTCACAGGACTTGGTGGAAGAATCCATTATGAGTCGACGTAAGTTTTCTGATGAAATTTCGTATAGTTCAGTGAGATGGCAGCTAGTAGATGGAAACGAAGGAGCAGGGCTACCAGCAGTAGTGTCACGGACAATATCAACAATGTAGTCAGCTTCTGTTAGAAATGTATATAGTATTCTGCTAACAAAGTTCCATCATGCAAAGAAAGTAACAATACATAACATTTTGAAAAAAAGAAAACTAATTTGTTTGTACTTTTAGACCATATGAATTATGAACACCATATTCTGTGCCATGTTTTGAAGCTTGAAATCAGAATAAGTACATACCTAGCTGGACACAGATGGTCATTGCAGGGCATGTGCATGTCATCTGGTTTGATTGATATGTTGCAGAATTTGTCCTCAACAATCCCTGCCTCTTTCTCAACACACACAACTTGTGACGTCTGGCTGCCTGCAAAAGAAAACATAACGTTAGCTACAGAGCTTATATAATATTACACAATGACAAAATCTTGAAAACCAATCGTATTACCCAAGAAAATAAAGAAAATAAAGAAAATGCCAAGTACCTTTAAAAATTAACCAGTAAACAGGTGTTCAGTCGTGAACTTGTAAGTTAGAACTCGTTTCTTCTCATTGCGATTGCAACTACGTACTATCTAGCCTGAAATGAAACATGTATGCCTTCACGTGAAGGTATACACTCAGTGACAACTGAGACAATATGAACGAGAGATAGGGAACATACCTCCTCCACAGGAAGTAGTGCAGTGCGTCCAATCAGCATACTTCCAGTGGAACTCTGGTCGTCTTTTGTCCGTCGCATTCTCATTAAGCACGGTGTACTCAAATTTAATACCAGGATTCTGAGACTGGAAAAGCAACTGCAAGACGAATCATAAAACTTTATTAAATCTTAAATAGAACCATTATTAAATTATCTTCACTACCGATTTTACCCTAGCCTCCAATTACCTCACCTACAATCGTGCTCTTACTCTTGATCCACATACTTTAATTTATTTAATTTATTCATATATTTCTATTCCACCTCTTAAAGTCATATACTAATCAGAGGCGGTATTGATTACAGCCCGGAGCTGTGGCGGAGTTTACACGATAAAGTACCTCGAGCAATTGGGAGTGTAGGTTACTGTGCAGTGGCCACGAGCCCACTACACCACCATGCACCACATCTACCCTTCTCAAACCATTCCAACGTCTCATGTACCTGCTTCCTCCACATTCCCTATGTCCACTGCATCTGGTTCATGCTCGAACTTAGACAATCTGTACCATTGCTACCTCCATTGTCCACTGAAACTTGACTATTGAAATTCCCTCTTCCTAAATCTCAAGGTCTTAAATAGTTTATAAAGTAACATATCAAAGGAGTCTCAAACATCACACTCCATATAGTCCATAATATAATATACGATGATCAATTGAACCAATCAGGTATACTATGTCATTCAAAGGTACCATACACAACAGTAGGCCTACACGTGCTACAGAAAAAATTCATTCGAAACAATTCAATCTAATCAAACAGTTAATGATGTTTTCATGACTGTCAGAACAGTGTCACTCGCCTTCATGTCTTTGGAATGCTGTAATTATGATAATCATATGAGTTCTGACTCCTAGTTTGTGGCATCATTACCTGATAACTACGCCATAAAATATGAATAGAAGGAAGGTATCCTACCATGAGATGAAGTGGTTCTTTAATTGGACCTATGGTAAAGATGCTTTCTTTGTTTCCCTCTCTTCTGTACTCCACAACTGTTCCAGCCACTTCGTAGTCTCCGCTCCACTGGATAAACCAGTGTCCGTTGAGGTAATACTGACCCTTGTCATTCCTAATGGCCAGGTAGTTGTTCGCCTCTGCCACCTCTTCCACACGAATATTCCGTGCACCTTCAGGAATAATAGTCGCCTCCACATAACCTGCCACAGATATTAATTTTCTTCTAAAAGCAAGTGTAGTTGTGTACGCAAGTAGAAAGACTGGTTGGATAGGCACAGCTGACCATAAATCTCTTCACAGTAATTTTGAGAGGTATTTCAAGAGGTGCTGTGCTAAATCAAGTCTTGATTAATGCATACATTAAAACATATGTAATATTATGTGTATACAACTATACATTACATAGCAACTACACACTATTTTGTATATGACAGAAGAAATGTGATTGGTGGTATTCGAATTCACTGATACAGAACAGAATTATAAATTTAATACAAAATCTCTCGCTCGATTCTCCTGGTACCATTGTCAATATTAATTCAACATTAATGTAAACAGATCGAGTTGTGCCATTGTGCACACAGCAGTAACATTTTGTAAGGTACTGGAAGGAGATATGTAAAATATCCTGACATATGCAAGGATACTTGCAATCCTATGTGATTCACTCATAAATTCTTTGAAAATTTTACAATATCCCAACAGCTTTACAAGTTTTTGATAGCAGGACTTTTGTCTAGATGCTAGATTTTCTGAATATGCTTGGTATATTTGTAACAGTATCTGTGAATGACTTTGTACAGCAAATTTACAGCTTAATTCTGTCTCAAAAGAGAACCATGAAGGAATTATTAATAATAAGCGGAGACCAACCTAAGCCAGACTTCTTGTCAAAGCTTTCTGTTACTTTGGTACAGGTAGTACCGTCACCATGACAGACGCCACATGCGTCCTCAACAGCATCCGATTCAATGCCCCAATCACAACCAGTCACCTGCCACAAGAATAAATGAACACATTCATTACACCTGTGGTAACACCTACATGACTATCTTGAACCCATTTCACATACATATCATAATAATTATGACGAAAGAATAGAGCATGACGAAAATATGAATTTGAAAAAATTCTGAATTGTCGGATCTGGAAAGTCTGACCAATTGATTGATAATATCACAAATTTATACCATAAAATAGGTGTCTTGACTTTCAAATCACAAAAGGCTAATGATTCAAACACATTTCGAATACAGTCACCTTCTGTTGTCGATTCGTAGAATCCTAGCGACCGTCACGATACCGCCGAATACAGTAAATGACCAAAATACTGCATCGTTCTACTTGCTTTTAAACAGAGAGGTAGACAATGGGCACTAAAAAGACATTTTGCCAAAAGAGCATACAAAGATGAAAGAGGAGTCCTACTCTGCATCGTCCGCTGATGCACATGTCGCGTCTTCCGGTCCTGCACGGCGTTCCATCGGTCACGACATCCTTCAGCATCACCGAAAAGTATCGACCTCTTGGCTTGCAGTGCAACTGACATGGTGTAGCTAGCACCAAAATGAATTCAATCTTAGTTCCAAACAATTATATACTTATATTTGCAGATGCAGTGCAAATGCCATATAGATAAATATGTTAAAAACAAGGAAATAAAGACCGACGTTAACAACAGCACTCTAGTAGTTTAGGATTAGGATTGTTGTTGACTGACATTTGACTTTTTTTGTTGACTAACTAACTGCAGTGTGCATTTTACTGTTTTGTTGTTGCTTGCAGCTCTTGTAAAGTATGAGTGTTCTGTCTCGTGCTATTAAAAGATTACTTACTTATTTACTTACTTAGTCCAATTGCTCAAAATGCATTAAAAATCTCATATTCATGCAAAACTAAGACAATTATAGATGAATGAAATTAACATCTAGACACTGTAAACAGTCAATAGCAATTATTCAGCTGCACAGCTGGAGGAGTAGTGTGTTATGAAGGCAATTGAATGAATCACATGCAAAATTACATAAAGATGAATACGGTGGATAATTTACGTTGGGGTAAAATGGAAATGGCAGATAAATTAACAAGAATGTTAGGACCTACATTGCTACTATTTGAACACATCACTTGAGTCAAGTATGAATATTGCACATAGGCCTAATACATTTAAATGAGAGTAACATTCTGCGCCTTCAATTACAATGCCCTTGTGTGCATGCCCTTGTGGGCCTCACCTTACTATGCACGCCCTTATTGAGGTAAACCATATACGAATACATTACATATAGGACTATATATTATACATATCTATATGTATTTGTATATATACATTTCTATATACGCACAATGCGCAATATATTTTATGGTTGATGCGCATTGCTTACAAGGTGTGGCTACAGGTTCCCATTGATGTCGTTGTCCCTTGTAGAGAACGTTGTTGAATTCAGCGCACTGGTGCTCTCGAAATGAAGGGCTGCCCTCTCTACACGACTCAGTGTTGCAGATTCGAAACCTCTTGCGCTCTCCCAAACAGTAACGACCTCCGTGTGACGGTCTAAATTTATCACAACAATGAACAAACTCAGGCACTAAGGCATGCAGCAGTCCACAAATAGACCTTCCATAGTCAAAATGTGCACTTTAAACACCCCAAATAAATTTGTCCAGAGACATTTACTGAATGCTTATAGGCCGATATTGGCTACACGATATAGAGCCTACATAAACCCTTATAACAATAGGCATTAAATAAATGTATGAAGACTATTTTATTACATAGGCTTATGTAATTATTATAAATATCTGGAGTTTAAGGCACATCTTAGGAAACTTTTGAAAGTGTTATAAATAGTAGTTTCCGTCTGATTTCTCTAGTGGCTAAACTGCTTCCTGTCTGCGGCATATCCTATAAGTATTAGGCTAGGCCTATAACTCATCTGTGACCACTAACTTCAATCTTCACAGCCATCATTATTTAGCTATAGAGTAAATAAGCACTCCATGCTTCAAGTTTTATCTCTGCTTAATAACTAATGCCTATCACTCAGCGGCCAGGTAATAAATTACAACTGTGAATGAACAGACAGAGTTTTTTCACTGATGAACATCAGTTGTTCATGCTTTGAACAGATTCATGAATGTAGGCCTACATTTAAATTGCACTCCTTGTCGTCTTCTCAGAGATCTGTGACTGGAAACAGATTGCTAGTGACCTTTGTTGAATATTCTAGTAACGACAAATTTTGTGGGCGAATAACGATCAAGGGATTCAAGGCTACATGAGGTTGAATCATTTTTTAAATAGGCCTACATTTAATTACTATGGTTGCCTGATGTGCAGAAATGCACCGAAATGACTATTAGGCCTATATAGGGCTGTAATGTAAAGTGTAAGGGGTAATGGTTCAAGAGGGTCACTGTTCAGTTGTTCAGTGTTCAACCTAATGGAGAACCATGTCTGCACGATGACAAAATCAACCCTAAAAAATAAACTATACCCATTCCGAAATTTCCACTGGGACTATTAAGCTTAAATACCCTTAGCCAATTTTTTACACCGACCGGCAACGGCCTCTGATGTCATAGGCTATCGTTAAACTGAAGAAACACACAAACTCTCTGCCCCTTGGTAGGTTCGACTATCCACCGTCGACGCCACTCCTCTCTCTTAATTTTGCGCCTCGCGTAGGCCTACATGTAGGTCTACCCATATATCTGGGACCCACTTGGGCTTCGTGTAGACAAGTTCTTAGTGGCTATAGTGACTGCTTACGGTGGGTTGTTGCAGAGTCTTTCCGAATGAGAAACGCCGGCTCCACAGGTGCGACTGCACTCCGACCATGAACCCCATTCTCCCCAATGGCTGTCGATGGCCAGAGGCTTCTCCCCAATCGCAATGCACCGTCCTCCATAGCACCACTGCAACACAATAACCCAGTGCATTTAATTATTATGATAATGTCCCCTTTATTTCACCACATGATAGACCCTCGTCTTAACAGACATTATAGTGCTATGACACATTATTGTGATCGCCTCAATTCAAGACAAGCTTCTGAGACGTTCTGCGGCCTCTTAACGCTTATAACTTCATTGGCGTTGTGCAAATTATGCATTTCGTGAATAGTTCTAGCGATGAGGATATGCTTAAATATCACACTAGTGACTGGAATCTAGGGTCTATGTGTGAACTTGTGAAGCTACAAAGTGTATGGTAATACAGTTTGCTAATCGGCTGTGTTCAGTGACTGTGTGAGATGCTTCAACTAGAAAAGGTTCCTTTTAGCCCTCTCCCCACACACTATGGATAATAGAGATCCCCACGCACACCTGCAGAGTCCTATAGGCTATAGTCTAGACGCCGCTGTCTTCGTCTTGTCTAAATCCGCAGATGAGACGTCAGTAGAACATTACAATGACGTCTTGTCAATCTTAAGATCGTCATATTTTAATAATGCGTAAGACAGCTTTTCAGAAGAGCACAAACAGCCGACAGATGTGATTATTAAAATGAATTTAGTAGACCGAGTTTTGAGATTTTGAGATCAGATAAGGAATGATTTGTGAATCTTCTAAAACATACCGACAGCTAAAACGCATAACAGGCCTATATTTACGAAAGGGCTCAAAATAACAAATCAGTTTAAGCAACCTGTGGGTCCAACAAACAACGAGTGAAGGCGCCAGTAATGCGAGCCGGATCCCACTTGGGGAAAGACAAGATCATCCTCTAAGGACCTATAGGCCTATCTAGTTTACAGACTGACAGATGATAAATCATTAGGCCTATATAGGCCGACCAATTCAAACGAAAACACTGCTCAATCAACAGAGCGATTGAATTAGAGAACGTCACCGTATAAGGCGCCAACACCTACACAATAATAATTATTATTAGGCCAACCGGTGATAATTCAAAGCCAACGCCTCTTTCACACTGAGTTCAGGATAATGACCTTCGTTCCCGATACTGAGATAGGCCTAGTGAAGAGCTATACAACTTCAGAATGGACAACACAATAGCGCAGAAGAAGGCTACGTTGGGAGATAGGCCTATGGTCAATAAGTCGGACAAGAGGATCTTCTTACACGCCAAACAACAGGCAAGACCTCATTCTCAAGTCCCTGTCTCTATATGGGAGCATTAAATTGTTAAGAGAAGCAAACAGGTTTCTTTTGATATGATTCATTCGACGTTTATCTGATCGCCCCTGTGTGAGGCAGACTATAATGACAGTTAAGACAAGTCCAGGTAGGCTAGAGGTCTATAAATTAGGTCCACAACTTAATACAGGCCGTTGCTTTTTACGTAGTGACCTTCTCTGCAAACTTGACCACAATATTTTCCTTATCGGACTGGGAGAGAGAGAGAGAGTGTGAACGGCATATAATGACCGATCAGTCGGTCGACGACCAACCTCATTGTCTCCGCATAGTGTTCCTTCAGCAGCAGCTTCCAAGCGAGTGAGACACTTATTTTCAACACGACACCAAACAGTTGCACACAGATCCTGACAACAAATGCAACACCAGTATATACTAATGCAGTAATATTTGCCAAGACACACCAGGTAATTTAGAGTAGATAGTACGCACAGGGATTTGTAAGGCTGTATTTGTTGGTTCTTAAATAATTACTCACATGTTTTAATTATTTAGGCCTGTATATGCATATTAATTACTATTTACTTATATAATTATAACGAAAGTAAAATAGGGGTCTATAGCATTCATTCATATAGTGCGTCTTCAAGATATTGGAATTTCAGAGTCAACTAGATGCACCTACGTCAATGCCCTCGCAATATCCGGCCTCCGGACCATACTGAAGGCGACACTGGTGGTCGATGTCATACATGACTCCAGGTGGAAGAACGGGGAAGTCGAACTCGTGGTCACTTGGCTCATCCTCCAGACAATAGCCCCAGTCACGACTGCGTGGGAAACAATAGAAAAGAACTTCATTACAATTATAGTCATTGCATGATACATGTAGGCCTATGCATCGAATTCAGAGCAGAGCCTATAATCACAATGAGAATGCATAATCTACAAAAAGAATCTGCATGTTGGGTTACTCAAGTATAGTTATGTCGTTAACTCATTCGTGAGTTGTGTCTGCATGCTCTCGTCTGTTTGCCTGTCTTCCTGAATGTTTGAATGCCTGCTTTATTGACCACTGCTGATTTACTGGCTATAGACCTAGGCCTATATTGCAGAGTATGGTTTAAAGCACATTTTATTTATTAGGCCTACTGCATGCACAATCATTGAGGTTGGATTCATGATTGCATCAAAAGCTAGCACTGATTTAGTGAGAATTGCAAAACACAAGAGACATATAACTCTGTCTGTTGGTAACTGAAATCATAAATTGTTTATGAACCTAGTTGAATTCCAATTTATTATTTCGATGATATCACTGTACAAACTGCATGCTTTCATTCATTCATTCATTCATTCTGGACATTTATATAGCGCCTCTTCAAGAAACTACTCAGAGGTGCAAAGATTATTGTATTTCATTGCATGCACTTCTCCATTTATAGCTGCACATTTTGCCCGTTAAACAGACCATGCTACATAGGCCTACAATAATCTTTGCAGTTTCAAAACATGAGCAGAATTTTGAGCTCAAACTCTAGAAATACAATTCTAAGTGTTTCTTTTGCGGAATCTGCAGTTGCGTGAGAGAGTCTACTGCAGCAGTGGAGACTACTTACTCGAGGAACGCAGTGACGGCTTTTCGACTGCAGTTGGACCAGACGAGAGGACTCGCCTCAGCCGTCAGCTGCGGTGCCATGATGTACTGCAGGTCGTACTGAAGACGGGGTTCGCAACCGTTCTCAGCCGTGTCATGCTGCATCCCGAAGCTATATAATACACAGGACGGACAAAGACTGCAGTTAAACATCGATGCAGTCTGATCTCGACAAAACACTCAGGTTTTCAAACTGGTAATAATTATTAGTCGAGCTAATTACTACCCCTAGAGTAGGCCTAAGTGTCATGGACTCAGTGAATCCGTTATCCTGCTATGTTCAAAACGACACATTAGAAAAGCAACAGGTCAATCAGGCCTAATTAGTCCTATTTTACTCCGTCAGTCAATAATATTTATCGGTAGGCTATAGCCTATTCTGATCCGTTCACCAAATTAACGGATATTTTGCAGATAAATAATACTCCTCAATTGCTATGCAGCGTTAGCCTATATGCCCGTAGATGCCCATATTATGGCCTACCATATACGACAAGCCACTTGCGATTCTCCTTAAATTTCCATTTATCAACTTTAATACTGGTTTAAAAAGGTTTTACGATGCTAGAGTAGGCTCAAGTGTATGTGTGTTTGGTTTGAGGCTTAATCTATAATAGACTGATTGCCAATATCAATGTATAGATATGTATAGATTATCATCGTAAAAACCGAAGAGGCGTTCTCGAGCAGGTTGTGAGGAAAATGCCAGCTACGGGTCCCGAATCAGTATAGGCCTACGCGCTATTTATAAGCTGAGCATGGAATCAAGACTATAATTATAGAAAACTATCTAAAGATACGTTAATCGATTAGCAAAAACGTCTTTCTTATGATTTAGGATTACTGTAGGCCTATAAGCTTACATAGAACGGTTTAATGGTTGGAACCCATACGCTGTTGAACAACATTTCTAGCCTTTAGGCTACTATGCCTACTACTAGCTATATTATTTGCTGGACTTTAGCATTTCATTAACCAAACTCATAGAACTGTAATTACATTTTCTGTAACAAAGTCGCGTTTTGTCAGCTTGAATATTTAACAAACGAATATTGCTAACTTGATTGACAGTGAAAATGGTTCAAAACTATAATTATAACTAACACTTAAACATGACATAAAATTAAGTTTATGACAACTAAAGCACAAAAGTTGTAGTTATTACTAGCTATAACCAAAAACTCAGGAGATAAGATAGAATTAAAACTCTCGAATTAGAAAACATAGAATAACCAAGACAAAAACAGTAGGCTACTATATATAAGCAACTAAAACTTCACTAGAACTCAATCAACTTTGCCACGTGTGTTCCGTTAAGTCTCATCTTTCTTGTCTCATTGTATGTACCTGTTGTCTCTGTCCTTATCCCTGCCCTTGTCCCTGTTGCGGTCTCTGTCACGGGCGTACTTAGGGGGTGTTTACGGTTCAACCCCCACCCCCGAAAGCATTTTTTGCCATGTAACTTTTTAAAGCCCCGAAAATCTGGGAAAATTTGTTGGACACTGGAAAATGATAGTTCCAAGAGCCAAGCAAATGCAACAGCAAAAAGATGGGAAAATATTATTAAAATCCGAAAATGTAACCGAATGACTAAAAAAGGTCATCAGATATTTTGGAAGGGAAAATGGAAGAAATTCGAGAATTTGGCGCTAATTGGGCGAATGACTAAAAAGAAGGTCATCATGAATTTTGGGCGGAAACCCACAAAGCCCCCCAAAATCAGTTTCTGGTTACGCCTCTGGTCTCGGCCCATCTTACCGTGCAGACTTCGGCAACTGGGCATCGCGTAGATCTGTGGACTAAGCTTCTGCCTGCTACGCATGAATAAAGCCAGCGGCTGATAAGGAACTCCTTCAGCTTGACACAGACAAAGGAGGTCTAGATATTAGAATAGGAGCCTTGCACTGACCACAATTGAAATGATCTGTAACTGTGCTATCAGCCTATCACAGCCTATCAGACCGACGGCATCTGGTCAATCCAGTCACGGGAATTAGTTGATCTGACTGAACGGGGAGGGAGCGTACATATCGACGATTGTTTGCCCGGTGAAGTGTCGAGGGGAAGAGATAAGGGTGAAAGGGATCGAGGGGATCTCGCTGTCTGTATAGTGTCAGAAGTCGAAAGGTGTCGGCATCAAATGGCAGAAAGAAGGTCCTACGAGGTCCAGCAAGACCTCTGTTGAAGTCTATTCAGAATGTCACGATTTGTTCCGTGCTAGCCCAACTTTTCCCAAGAACTAATTGCGTATCACCACTTCAAGAAGACCTTGTCGCGGAAGTCAGAGCATTACCTTAGAATGTAATTTGTTTCTATAGAAACAGGATTAGCCTCCCATTTAAACGGCTAAATGAGAATTTGCAAAACTATAAATCTAGGGTTTATGGGCTATTGAAATCGCAGTTGAAAGTTTATCTAGAAAAACACAAATTCACTATTCTATTGGTTGTAGGCCTAATAGAAAATTAATATTGCAGGCTTCAGAAGTAGATCTATATAGGTCTGTAAGCCTGCCTGGATGTCTTCTGTCATTGGCTTATACATTTGCAGAAATTTCAGAGAATATAAGCCTATTTACTCCCAGACTAATGTATGTATAGGCCTACACATGCTCTGTAACATAGGATCTACAGACTACACACATAGACTGATTTTCGAGGGCGAGTTCTATAGCCCATACAGCCTATAGGCTACATTACCAAAGGGCCTGTGTATCTCAGGCCCATATCTTCCCGTATAATGAGGCTCAATTCTTACGCTGTAAGTTAAGACGACCTCACAAGATGAAATAGAATCCGATAATATATATATATATATATATAATCACGTGCATATAATGCAATTGGAATGTTGCCTTTCTTGGTCCTTGAAAGACTCGAGCTTAACAGCTGACGTGGCGATAAGATAATCGAAATTTCATTAAGGAAATCGAACGGATGCGCTACAGCGCCATCCAGCGACAAAATTGGGGGGGGGGATCAGGCAGTAGTGCTAAACGAGAAATTTATGGACATCGCTGGAAGCAGCAAGGAACGAAGAAGCAAGAGAGAAGCATAGGCCTATGGAGCGAGACAGAGAAGCAAAGAGAGAGGGAGGCAGAGGAATTAGCTCTATCGTTTCTGTGTGCACGGGAGATGGCGGAATGGCATACTGGGGCCTCGCTGGATACCGTGAGCATTTAATGGATTCTGAAGGAGCTACTACAGCAGAAGGGATCGCTTCAGACAGATTTAGTCGTTTTATAGTATCGTTTGATTAAGGTCTACATCACGCAGATGAAGGCTTTCCGACGTGCATGCATTATCTCGTTTCGAAGGCTTTTAGATGAACGTATACATGTACATACATACCGTTTTAAATGGTGCTTTGACATGTATAGGCTCTTGAATTTATATCCGAACAGTTAGTGGAACAGTTAGTGCTTTCAATGGGTATAGGACCACCGCCGTAGTAAGACAAAATAATCCGAAGAACAATAATTACTAGACGGACTGAGTATTAGATGAATTGGTGGTTGCAATGGTTAGTTAATTGGACGAATGAATGGACGGATGAATGAATGGATGGATGAATGGATGAACG
>JAQFXW010002855.1:0-12546 GCA_034693945.1 Dendrobaena attemsi
CTACAGAAAGGAATCCACCCCAGGAGGGAATAGCATACGTGAGCCGGGAGATGATCAAAGCTTGAAAAATAATCAAATTTTTTTAGCAAGGCATTCCTTGGGAGCGAAGAACCTTTAATGGGTAGAGTCGTTGACTGCACACTTTTAAAACAAATGAATTCAGCCCTATTAATTAGTTCATCCTATATAAGAATTAGCATACAAATGCTTTCATACTATGCGATACGATCTTCTAGATGTCTACTGTCACCTATGTGCTTTATTTATACCTTTCGTATAAGCCTATAATAAATATTATACAATTACCATTGATATAATTCGCTGCCCTCCAATAAGACTAACTTTAATGTGCAGTGAGCTTGCTCTAGAGTTTTTCCATTGCATCCAAACAGACCTTTTAACATTTCAAATCTTCAAGCCACAATAATTGTATCGTACAATCTCGAACTGCTCTAAAATCTTTGGTGCTTTACATCTATCATTTACTTTTCATTCTTCGCGTAAATTTTTGTAGTCGTTGTATATCGGCTCTGAGGGCGCTGTGAGATTTAAACTTAAGAAAGAATGATATCATACACTGTATCTCCGATGAGTTGGATTTCTTCTTCCGGATAATGACTGATTGGACTGGATTATGACTGGTATAAGCATACACTGAAGTTTATTCATGATTTAGTGATCAATGTTATTGGATGTGTCAGATAGGCAGAAAACTCATTTCCGAGTCTCGTCCATCAAAAGCACACATTTGAGTTACAGACAAGTTGCCCCTCCCCCATTTCACATAACGTCACATGTAATTGTTTAGTGCATTGATCTATCGATATCAATTATGCTGTCTATAGCCAGTTCCATATTTGCATTAAAAGCTACCAAGTCCCTTTATGACTTCTCCTTTATAACTTCTCCATTGACATATCGATTCCGGCCATGGCGGAGATAAATAACATGTTTTTTTATAACATCACACAAAAATGGTAGCTTATGCAGAGACATGGAACATGCACCATCTCCATAGCATAAGTTCATGTGGTCTTTCCATTTAAAACTGAAGCTTCACCTCTTCAAGCTGTCATACCCTGATTCCTCTGACTCTCCCCCTCCTGACCCTCGTCCTAAACGACACCCGCCTAAGGCCGTCTTAACAGCCGCTCTGCCCTCTGCCCTGACCTCCTGGAACTTGACCTTGGACCACCACGGGCTTTTCTCATTGACTACTCTCTTGACTTTACGCAGCGCTCGTGAATTATTTCCCGCAGCTAAGGCAACCATTCAGTAGAGTTTTGTCCGAATCCAAAGATAAGTGTAGAGCAATTCGTGACACGCTGGGCACCAGCTAATTAACGAGCGCTGCGTAAAGTAGAATATTTAATTAATTCCTCACCCGACAATTCAAGTTCCTTCCCAATTAAAAAAAATATCCAATATCAGACATTTTATCAATTGACTACCTACTACGCAACAATTCAACGTCAATTAACCCAATTTAGCCTGAAAACCCACAAAGTTATGATAATTCAGCTATTAAGTCTTACAGAAACAGTAATTGGTTAAAATTATTTTATCGGCTTTCCTGCCACTCACCTAAATATCCAACTTCTGACACCATGTCACGAATTGCTCTACACTTATCTTTGGATTAGGACAACACTCTACTGAATGATTGCCTTAGCTGCGGGAAATATCCCTCTTCAGAATATAGCTGTGGGTTTTTGACATCTCAGATCATGTACTGGTAAAAGTTCAAACATTTATTTACAATATTTACACAGACTCCAAAACAATAATACTGATTTTCCTATCAAACCTAACAAAATGTTGCCACAAATAGGGCACCGTATACTTCGAAACAGATATTGGGTTATATCATTAAACATTCCACTCAAACAGAAAACCTCGCACGTCGTAGCTCTCGTGGCGACACAGTTTGTCCTTGAAATTTCTACGAAAGACGTTCGGCAAATCTTTCAGGTTGGAAAGTACGCGACATCGACCTTAACAATCGAGGTCAATGTAATCTCTTTGGTCTTAACCAACCACAAAGCATTCGACAAGACTTTCAGGTAGGAAAGTGTTCGAAGACATGCGTCGTCAGGCTTACAAGACACGTTTCAGCAATGGCCACATACCGCGAACCGAGACACAGTTCCTTCTCGGTATAAGTTATTAGTGCGAGTTTATGTAGATTCTTAAGGACGTTTCCTAGAAGACCACTCGCCACCACATCACATAGCCATTCCGATCATCCTTCTTCCAATGTCAAGGTCACTCTCTCTCCTACTTCCGTTTCTGGTTTTGATTTTTATAGCGTTTCCCTTCAGCATAGAAACCCCAGCATAGAAACCCAGCATAACCTTGTGACACAGCGCTTAGCTTTACAGAGCGCTTTAGAAGTGTCGAGTTTACGATTACGATTACTATCGCCTTCCTATTTGTAATGCTCGTGATTGATTCTTTGTCGAGTGTTTGGGTGCTAGTGGTAGCGAGTGATGTGTGGAAGACAGAGAGTATTAAACTGACAAATAACACATTGAAAGATAGAGTAGGAAGAAAAAGAAGAAAAATAGAAGAAAAAACCACAGAGGAAAAGAAACACGAAGGACAAAAAGTAATTTAAGAAGAAAATGAAGAAGACGTAGAAGAAGAACCAGAATAGATTGACTCTAGCATCCTTCTTGGATTTCAGTTTCACTAATCGGCGGCTATTATAGCCAGCCTGAACTTTATTAGGATTAAGCTTAAAGGTCGATTGAACGACGTAGGCCGCTGAAAACAGCTAAACGATGAATAGTTAACAATAGAGGGTAAGAATAAAACCTACAGTACTTCCAGATAAACAAAGACGATAGACCAAGGCCTACCGCTGAGGGTGATGATGATGATCCTGGTGCATGATTATGATGAGGAGTGTGATCATAATAATAAAAGAATTATGTTGATGATAATGCTGATGACGACGATGAAGATGATACACATCTCTGTGGCTGTATAGTTGCATATTATGATGCCATGCATGGTGCCAAATCTGCCCTCGGAAAACAGGGATTTCGTATAATATTGGCATTGTTAGCGTGTCTGGTTGCATGTGGATCTTTTGTTACACGGTGTCTGCCTTTCCCTTTTATTATTCTAACCCATTATAATCGACGAGTCTTCTTTAGAAATCTTCCCTCCGCCTCTGTCTGTACCGTCATTGTCCGTGTCTTTTGATGTTTGACTACAGAGGAGAAGCTGGAGGCTTTTGTCCAGGCCGTTGTAGAGGCGCACAATAAAGGAGTCTCCGTCTCAGGCAACACGTCGAACGAACCGAACTGGAGCTTCGGACAATCGCTCTTCTTTGCCGCATCTGTCCTGACAACCATAGGCAAGCCAACTTACTTACTTACCTTCTAATATTATATACAGGCTTATTGCAACCTGCAATAAATCAGCTCAGTTGTAGAAAAAAAAGTACAAATTATTCCAATTATTGTAGAGCAATAATATAAGCTTACAAAAGAATTATTATTATTCCAATTAAGTTAGAGAAATTGGTCCAATTAGCATGTCATAAAATAATAGTGAGGTTTGGATGTGTTGTGCCTCTGAGCCATTGTTGTATCATACATTGATTACAGCTCAATACTCATGCGCCATTAAAGTTGTGCGAAAGGAATATTCAAGGTGTGGACAATGGCAGAGTGGTTATGCCATAGCCTACATGTATTATGCGGACGTTCGCATCTAAATCTGGAAGGTCAGCATGCGGATATATATATATATATATATATATGTAACATATACATATATAGGCCCCCTAGTATAATATATATGCCTATGTATATATAGGGCCTATGAGATAGTACGTCCTGTGCCATCAACTTCAGACCGAATCAGTCGTAGGCTACAGTGCAAACAGTTTGCCATTCCAGATACGTGATCTACGTTAATTGTCTGTAAGTAAATGAGGTAGTATCAGCTTATACCTCACCCAGTATCCACACGAGCAGGGTATCATTCTCTACGTTCTACGTTTCCTTGAATTGCGTAATTCCTCCATCAAGATGGAGATGGTAATGCAAACAGCGGACAATGGACGAAGGATCAGGGAAATTGTCAATTGTGGCCAGCCCGGCTACAGGTCTAATCAATCAATCCTTCCCCAGTGCCGAGACAATGACCCGTTTTATAGGGCCCCATGGGACCCAATTAGGACGTCCATTTGTTTTGGCGCCGATAACGACCGATTGCTTTTCTTGTGCGAAAATCATTTGTGTGCAGAATCAGGTTCTATTCAGCAGAGACGAGCAACGATTAGGAATAGTACGGTAATTTGGAGAGACTGCTGTCCCCTTAAGATCTCGCCATGAGGAGTTGACACTTTTGCATAAATTATAGTGAAATTGCTTCTTGCTACTCATAGCGATGCAAAAATGCTGAAACGACAATTAAGAAAAAGACATCGTTGCAGTTGTTGTGTAAAAAAGTCAAAAGTTCATAACATCTGGGAGTAGTAGCTGAGGTTTTGACTCATCCAAGTCGCCAACGTGCAGGAAAATTGATTGGACATGACACGTGCGCATGAGTAATGATCTCACTTCTGGCAGCTAAAAAAAGTTTAAATTAATGATGTGCGACACTGCGACAAGTAAGGTAGGCCTACGTGGTTGAAACCTAGAACAAATGGAATCTGCCGCCGAGTCAAGTAAATCAAAATGCAAAACTTTCAAGTGGATCTAGTGATCTTTGATCAAGATGCAAAACAGTTATTAGTCAGTTTTATCTATTATCTGTCTGTTTCTACGCTGTTTCGCTCTATTGCAAATTAGGCTTATGTCCTAAAATCATATTTAATGCCCAAGACTGCTACAAATTCAATTCAATTCTTTATAAAGGTAAATTAACTTTATTGTTTTTAAGCATTTGCCTAAGAATTATGGCACAACATAATATTATGTTGTAAACATGACATAGGTTGTTTACTGATCCCCAAACACCCCAATTAACACATTATATGATCAAATATTCTAGTTGCCAGAACTTATATAGACCAGGGTCCCGCTAAACCAAATACTGTTGAGGCGAAGGTTGGAGACCAACAGAGCGCAACGGAAGTTGTTCAAGTTTATAATTATTTAATGACATGCTGTTATTAAGTGCCAGCATGCTTCTTGCTTTTGAACATATTTTCCGGGCACAAAAAGAGCATGAGCTCGAGTACCAGGTACTTTTTTACATTATTCACCCAGGTCAAGTATTTTCCTCAACCTGTCATATAAGCGATCTCTTATTTTCTCTATTTGTGGTACGGCATTCAAGATGATACACTTCGGTGCAGCAATACACTTTCCCACTACAAGTAAATCTATTAGACAACAGTTGCAAACTCATTTTTAAATTGTTCATAAAAGTAAAGTTTCTAATTAATTGCCTCAGAAAATATTGCCTTCATGTCTATTGTTTCGTTAATTAACGCATTTCCAGAGCAGAAAAATTACTAGAGGTTAAATGTTTGCGATAACGCCCGAATACCTTTTCACTTTCCAATAGGTAAAAAGTGCCCCCCCACCAATCAGAGAAGATCGCCGCCTCTGTACGTATTCACTGCTATAATTTCTGTCTGCGAAACGCGGAAACAGGATACGGTCACGTGACTCCGTTGTCGGAGGGAGGCAAGGTCTTCTGCATGATCTACGCCGGCATTGGCATTCCCCTGACGTTGATCTTCTTCACGGCCATGGTCGAGCGACTGATGACGCTCACTTCTGCCCTGCTTCGTCTGTTGATGAGTCGCTTCGGTCACCTCTACCGCGCCCTCTACATCCGCCTGGCCCACCTGAGCGTCATCCTGACCATCCTCCTCATCATCGTCTTTCTCATCCCGGCCGCAGTCTTCGTGACGATAGAGCGCAGCTGGAACTATCTGGACTCCTTCTACTACTGTTTTACATCGATGACGACCATCGGTCTCGGAGACTACATCCCAGGCGACGACCCACATCAGTCCAACCGTCTCCTCTACAAGATCTGCACGACGGGTACGTCTCTATAGTATCATCTATCATAATCTATTAATCCATGTAGCTCTATCATAATAATATTATATATGCAAATTTATCATAATATTTTATTTATTTATTTTATTTATTAACACATTTCTATACCGCCCCTTCAAGTCTCCCACTACTCAGAAGCGGTCCAGACTACAGCCCGAAGGTGTGTTCGAGTTTACACGCTGAAGCGCCATGAACAATTGTGAGTGAAGGACTTGCTCAAGGTCCTTACGCGGCGGGTGAAATATATGTCTAGCATCAATATATAGGCCTACTGTGCGTGCCTGATTATGGAACCAGAAAGCCTTGCTAACCCCGACAATGTTAACCTTTACTCAAGTTAAAAAGAAACGTTGCTATTGTAATGTCTTCTAATTCTACTTTATTCGACTCTGATGGAATAGTTCAGTGCTGTCCAACACCAGGCCAGATCATCATCGTTGTCATCAGCATCTTTGACGTCGTCACTATTGTTGTCATCATCATCAATAGCATCATCGTTGTCGTCTTCATAATCATCAGTAACTGTTCCTGACGCCAGCCATTTGACGACGATTGTAATTAATGGTCAGAGGTCGTCCATTAATTATGTCAACAAAAATAATAGGAAAAAGGGTTTGGAAAAATTTACAATTATTATTGTTGACAGAGGAGGGTAAGAAAAATAAATGTTGCTATTTTTTCAATTAAATACAAAAATATTTGTACCTCACGAGTCATGTTGAAGAGTCATGTTAGACAAGAAAGGAAATGTAATTAATTGGGCCTAAAATACAGGCCCTAAACTCACCGGCGCCACCGATTGATATGCGAGTGGCTGCCAACAATCAGAGCTATAGCTTGTGGCAATGTTATTCGTGCATTTAGGCCTACGGAATAGAATCATATTAATTTGTCTCATGGGAAGGGGTAAACAATAGGCCTATCTGACATGATTATGGTTGTTGACAGGGGCAGGGAGATCAAAAACAGCCCAAAAATCTGTTACATCAAGAGAAATAATTGAAGAAAAAATAATGCTTTTGTAGAAAAGAATAATTGTTGCATGAGAAAAACATTAAAAATATCTGTTGTACAAACTTGAACCAGGATGATATATGTGGTTGGGGGAATCAACCGGAAACCTAATTATTTTCACGGGTTACCATTCCTCCCAATATGGATTTTTGCTGCTGCCCGTACGACCGCCATCATACATAATTCTGAGTACGTCACCTCAGCCTGGCTTCCTCGTCTCTATCATAGCAGAAGCTAAGCTGTTTTTCCTGCAATCTACAGACGTCCGCAGCATTAGGTGTCTCAGGCTCACTGAGCTCAGCGACGGATGTTAACGTGGTCTGCAGATATTGTCGACCGTAATGAAAAGAAACAGAAAAATGATTATGATGCGTCTGAGTACAGCAACAACCAAGGCTTAATGGCTTTCTGGGGCTAATATTAACCGGCCTGTCAGTAAACAAACTTATGACTAGTCAAGCTATCCACCTGATTGGAACCAAATTTTGATCAGTTATATTTATATATGCTATTTAGTCTATATAATTTTATATAGGTAGGCCTATATATTTATAGATAATTAAATAATTATTCTGATTAGCTGCGCATTGCAAGCGTGTCGCTTTCAGTGAAATTACCTGAGGTAAATATAGACCCACAATATATACCTCAAGCATTATCTCTACTTAGATGGTCACTCAATCAACCTAATTGCAAACACGGCGCGCGATAAGCGACCGTCATGACCATTAGGGTCTATTTATCGGCTTAGAACGCACCTGTAGCATATGGTCCAGACTGACTGCGTATGCGTTCAACGCAATGAGATAATAATATGTGTTACATGTATACATTGTGTGCAGCATCATAATATTATTATACATGTACACTGTATAATATCTACATGTAATTATTGGTTGAAAACATTGATAAGCGCTCTAGCTGCAGGTGGCGCGCATTGTGGCGGCGCTATAGTAAGGTATATGTTGAAGGATTCTACTGATGCACTGCTTCTACTATAGGCCTATATTAATGTCAAGTATTCCTACTATATGCACTATGCAGCACTCCAAAATTCAGTCTCTTTCAATTTACTTTTCAAATGTAGAGGTCTTATCAAATTGGCAAGAGCCAGTTTGCAATTATGGTAGGCCTAAGCTTAAGTCAAAGTCGGTCGAATCCATGCACCATATCATCCTTTTATTGTATACAGGATAAGCTATACTGCTTTCCAATTCTTATTGCAATGGAATGTCGTTGTTTGAACTAGCATCATAATTATGTGATGATGTTATAGCTACATAGTAGGTCTACTCAGTCTAACCCCCAATGTAGCCAATCCTTTGAAATTTCCAATGTTAAGAGTCAACAACTCAACATCATTTCTTGCCATTAATGTTGATCAACGCACTGAATCCAAATCTCGTCTTTATTGCTTTGTTATTTTAGGCTTCCGTATTCTTGGCTTTCAGTGCTGTCTCTGATCTAAATTATTCAGCTTAGGCTTACAACCCCGGGATTCGCCCTCGTTTATCGTTCCCAGTCGATCAGTTAATAATTGAAATGTCGGTGTTCAAAGCCATGCCCTTTAGCATTGTGTCTGAGAGCATTGGTTTCACTCTCCAATTGGAGAAATCCCAAAATCATTGCCAAAAATCCCAAGTAACACTGAAAGTCATGTCAAATTTGTTATCATGTCATTTAAAATGTCATTTTTAATGTAGTCTATACTACAGGACTACGGCCTTAGCAAACTCCAAGATATTAGCTTACTAAAAAAGATTGAGTTAGGCTAAGTAGGCCTACTTAAATCCTATGGCGTGTGTTTAGTTAACTAGGTAAGTCCTACTCTAATTAACTTCTTCGTTTTCACTTTATTACACCATGATTGCCTTTTTTGAATATATACTATGTACCTTACTTTAGGGTGACCATTGCTGGTGGGGCATTGATCCTTTTAGGTTTCTCCCATTGCTTCCATTGTCAAAGTCTATTTGATAAAAACTGTTACTGTAATATTTTACATTGGAGTCAATAAAAAGTGTGGTTATGGCTATGGTTAATCTTTTCAAGTTTGTCCTCAATGCAAATATCTTGGGTAATATCCCAAGCAGCGAGAGCACTGGCCAAGAGAATATAGATCTATAGAGTTGGCTTCGAGTACTTCAGAGGTGGAAAACCAAGATTTTTGGAAATTGAAAACTTTTTTGGGATTTTTGGTTATTTTGGTTTTTTGGTTTTAAGATTTTCCGATTTCGGATGCCGTTGAGAAAAACTCCAACTCGGATTAATTCATTTGAGATTTCAGACTGAAAAACACAAAATGACTGACTGCATTTTGAGTAAGTAAGTAAGTAAGTATTTGCCCGTAATTATTTACGGGTTACGGCTAGTATTACAATAATAAGTCAAATTCTGAATTTTAGGCCATTGAATTAATGTCAATAAACAAATTAATAATAGAAATTAAAAAACCAAGAAACCAGATCTTTTGCTTTTGGATTTCTTTGTTTTTTCTAAAACCAACAAACAAACAAAACATTTTGACACCCCTGGTTTACTTCATAGAAGTCAAATGAAACCCCCTTGATTTCCAGAGAGTCGACGCTTTAATAAATGTCCGTGTGTTTGTCTGGTTGTATCTGGCAGTCTATCTGTTCGTCGGACTCGTTCTGATGCTACTGATGGTCGCCAACGTCTACGATGTTCCGGAATTGAACTTCGGTCAGTATTTCTACATGAGGAACGATCCAACGGACGCCGAACAGAAGCGACTCCAGGCGGCGGGAAGTAGCGAACAGCAGCAGCAGCAGTACACGGAGACGTTCAACAAGAGCTACCAGAAGGACTCATCGGCTCAGCCAGAAGACCAGAGGTACCTGACCGAGGATTAACACGACAGATCCACCCACTGACCTTCAAACCCTCCCCTGCTGGGGGGGGTGTGAACCCCGACTTCGAGGCACATGGGCTAAAGGGTGATACGTAAGAAGTGTGACGTGGTAGTGTGTGCGCTTTGTAGACTGCATATTTTGTGGTAAATCTTGTAGATATGGTCTACATGTAAAAACAGCAGCTGATTGGCCATGAATGGTTAGGCCTATTGGATTTAGACGCTGATCTGTTCAATTCCTTGCAAGTGAAGATTCGATTTATGCACCTGTAAAAAATAATATAAATGCTGTTTGTTCGACATTAGGATTGTCTATGAAGAAATATTAGTCATAATTTTATTTAACAATACATTCTGTGTGATTTAGTTGAAGTTCAAATTCAAAGACAATGTCACTCACTTCCTCTCTTGTGATATTCACAAGGAAACAATAAGTCATGTAAGAATTAATTTTAAATGCACAGGCCTATGTGACTATTGATTGACCAAATCTGCAGAATAATTTCTTCAGACTGTTAGATTCTCCATTGATTTTAGGAAAGTATTAGAATGTGGGCCGGCAAAGTTGACAGAATGATGCCACATCAGAAGATATAATATAGGCCTAAATGATGCAGCATATACACACAATATATTATGAGATTGAATGTGTATACTAGTATAGGTCTAAACTAATAGCTGCTGCTAAATCTAAAGTAGCCTAATTAGGTAAGTTAAATAGTTTTTAGTAATTCAATACCTAAGCCACACTATATTGACCAAACATATCTTGGAAAATGAGCAAATTTGGCCATGTAGAATCGGTGGATAAACATGTGTTTGTGTCCTGCAGGTAATCATCAGGGTTTATGACATTGAGTGCAGCAAATGATTGGCTCAAATGAAATTTTCTGCTTCACGTGTTCAGATTGCTTAGCAATCATAGTTCACAAGATCGCAGAAACAACTCACAGCTTTGTGATAATTGTAAAGCAACATAGTCTCGATGACAGAATTGTTTGAATTTCTTATAAAAATTATGCATGCAGTAAGTAGGTATCGAGGAAATTTAATTTTCACTGCAATTGTGCAAAGTACATTGTGAAAATATAACCTAGCTGGTAGCTGTAGGTCTACCGCAGTTAAATAACTTTGCGAGTTTTATTATTCGGGATTTGTCGTTGAATAGCAGGCCTAATAAAAAATGATTGCTAAAAGTGTGATCTGAGATCTTTAGGATACTGCAAACCTTGTCTCACTACGGAAGTGCATCCGCTGCAGTGCAGTTTTCAAATTTGATTCATTCTTTGAATAATTCATATTGATGTTATAAAATTATTGTTGTTGAATGAGGTTCCATTGTAAATAATTCGTCTGCTTCATGTGACTATCGAGTAATAATTATTTGTTTATAGGAGCACAAGTAATTGCTATTCAATAATTATTCTCTGAGTACTAGATGGCAGGACTACTCATTCATTCATTCATTCATTCATTTCATAAATGTATATAGCGCTCCTTCAAGGAACCTACTCAGAGGCGATCCCAGCTACGGTAAAATAAATAAGATTTAAGCGACTTACAAAATGTAGGTACGTTGCTCCGAGGGAGCAGGCGCGTATCTACAGGGAGTCCATTCCAGATCGAGGGACCCACCACAGAGAAATCCTTATTCTGCCTGAGTGCAGAACGGGAAAAGGGTACAGTGAGCCGCAATGATCCCAAGTAGTTCAAGTGGAAGTCCAGTTAGGATCGAGCAGCAGTGATCAAGGGGATTCAAGCCTACTGGTTACAAAAGCATGAATTAGAACGACCGCTGCATCATGAGCAAGGGAGCGGGAGAAGGCTCGTAGCTGTCGTAGCTGGTAATAACAGCTACGAGTGACAGTGTTGATGTGTTGGGAGAGACTAAGATCCTGGTTCAAAGTGACTCCCAAATCACGTACCGTATGAGATAAGAAGACATTTGGGAAAGCTTTACCGATCAGACCCCGGTCAACCCTGGACAACTACCTGAGGACTGTCTGCTGCTGCAAGTATAATAATCCAACAAACATAGTGAGCTATAATTATGAGAATTTAGATGCTATAGGGCCTACCAAATGCATAATAGCTTTGTTGTACTTTGAACTCGCGAATGGCTTGCCGAATGTACATTGCGAAAAACTACAATAATTAAAGCTTTTGGCAACTGCATAGTATACAGGGTTGCACCCAAAAAAAAGTGAGAACATAACGGTTGTTTCTTAATATTTCGGCCAAAAGTAAGAATAGTCAAATAATATTCTACAGACTGAAAGGCAATTCATATCTACGTACAACTCCCAAATTACACCAAAATATTTCACTCAGAACCAAGGTTATTCAATTTTTAGTGACGTCACCCACTGATTTTGGTGCTTCAAATAACGTTTAACAAAAGTTATGGAAATTTTGTTCCAGTCATCTATAGGCTAATAGTTTCCTAGTATTACTGTTTTCAACTGCATTTTAAATAAATGTATGTTATGCTTATTTTCGTACCTGTCTGAGGGGCAGAGTAGCCTTAATCAGAGGCTTCTATCCCTATACCCAGCGGGCGCAAGTGCGCCTAGTGGAAAACAGGGGGGAACATTTCATAATGTATAATTTTCAGAAATAGGGGGG
>JAQFXW010002856.1:0-12544 GCA_034693945.1 Dendrobaena attemsi
CATGTACATATATAGTAAACTGAGAAATCGGAGAGTAAAGTTTAGCTTTATTTTCGGGCATATCTCATGCTATCATCAGAATCCTACGCATTAATTTCAAATTTGTATTATTAATTGTTATTCGATAATATTTTGGAGAATCTTCGTCGTCTATAACTATAGGAATCAATATTCATCATTATCGCGAGAGGCTAGGCCAATCACAGTCCAACTTTTCGAACAGTCAGCCAACCACAGCGAAAGATTTTATCACGTGATTTGTAAGAGGCAAGAGGAAACAATTTCGAACTTTAAGTGACCCATTTCGGGCCAATTCTGGCGCATAATAAATAAAAGAAGGTCATAGTTTATTAGTAGAAAAGAAAGAGGGGATTTATTTCCTTCTTCAAAACGAGATAAAGTACGTTAGGAAACGAGGACCGTAACGTTGTCTAATAATTTATCTCGACAAATGTTACGAAATTGTGACTCAAATTCTTAATTTCAATCTCAAAACAGATATAGAGATCTTAGTAAAATATTATTTTTACACAAATAGAAACATTAAATTAGAAATTACATGTGCTATTTGTATTAAGTATATATTTTTGTAATTGATTTTGCATTAATGTCAAATACGACCAGATTGAGGTCTCGCGTCATTATTGGCCTTTTTAGGGGTGATCGCATAGTGCGACATGTGACTGATTTTGTGAAACCTGGACACAACCTTATTCTATTCAGCCTTCGTGCATTGGGGTCTTGCAATAGCCGGCGATTTTCTGCAACTATTTCCAACTGAAACAACCATCGATCGATTGCTGTCAGTTGACGGAGAGTTAACAGAGAGCAGCAGCATCAGCAGCTCATTGTTTGGTCTGACAACTGGCGCGTGTCCGTCTCAAATGAGATGGACTCATCCGCGCTTAGTCACTTGGTTTGCTTCAGCGACAGACAACGAACGCTATAGGACTTCGGACGAAGGAAATTAAACGGATGAGCGCTTTGTTAAGCCTTCGCACGAACCCGATGTTTTTGCTTTGTAGACGGACATGCTCTTGACGCTTTAGCAGCATGTTAGCTTACATTTGAACCGCTTCAATCGTTAGAGCTATTAGATCTACGCGCATTAGTCATCAGCAGCTGAAAGCACAGCCATAAGCCACATCTATCGTGATAATGTTAGGCATAAACTAATGAAGCTTAAGCTTATGTTGTCTTAATATATAGGCCACACAATCTGCATCGGTCTTAAAGAAAGGTTTCATCTGAAAAGTCTTGTTCCCATGGGCGGCGAAGTAGGGGTGGCGGCGGACAAGTCCCCCCACCTTTGACAGTGGGGGGACGCACCACACAGTTGTCCCCCCAGTGGAAATTTTATAATTGAAAACAGGCAGTTGACACGTCAAAGCGCTATCACCAATGACTAACAAGATCAGTTTTGTATATTATTATTCAGTTTTTATCTTATATATATCTAGCCTATATTATATGGTAGGGCCTACTATAAAAAAAAATCGTTATGCGAAATCAGTTTTATGCACAATCAGGTTCTCTACGGTAGAGAAGTCGCAACGAATAGAAAGAATAGAAACACTAGGGCAACTGTTGCACATTTATTTTTAGTTGCTGGTAAGAGAAACATAACTGCAGAATTTCTAATAAAGAAAGCTTAATTGTCTCAGAAATAAACATTTTGACAGGCCATCAATTTTAAACATATTTTCGACGAAAAAAGAGGTTAAACAACTTTTTTGCGCTTACGCACGAATAGTTTTTGCCTCCAACTCAAAAGTGCCCCCAACCCGTCAGACAAGATCGCCGCCACTGCTTGTTCCAATAAGGAAACGACAGATTTTGTTTTCCAGCTTAGCGAGACCTTCTGTGAAATTGTTAACATGAGGTATAGCCTAAATTCATCCAAGATTCCTGTAGTCCAAACCGCCACAAACTTCAAATCCGAAACGTTCATTTTCTAAAATTTGACGGGACATCGTCAGTGCTTCTTGTTGCCAATAATTTATTATATACCGACGTTCCAGTTATTCAAAGTAGATAATAGAAGATCCGATCTCAAATACTCGGCTTGACCTACCCCAGATTTTGACATGGGCTTATAGCACCGATGAATACTGTGGTCTCCCTGAGGTGGCGCTGAAATTTTTTGAAAATTTAAATTCATGAGATCACACAGATGCTTGTTTCAGGTCTCTGATAAAATGATCTCCTGCGCTGTATAACATATAGCAGCCTATTTGGAAAATGCCCTCCCCCCTATATTATGTATAGGAAGCGCCAGAGGGGAACGCTCATCATACACGATAGTCTCAAATGTTTCCAGACCAGTTTAGAGACGCGTTTATGGACTCGGATTTACGGTCGTGTCCGCTTAACTGAACCCTACCGACTGCCACATACAACTGACGTTCGTAGGCCTACGTATAGGCCTACACCCCTCCTCTGTCCATAGATCGAGCGGTTGGATCGCCAACGTTCACAGCGTCGGATACATATAATTATCTTAATGTACGTAATATATAATATATGAATTGGGAAAGGCAACAAACGTGGTCATCTAACGTCGTTTTATTTTCATAGGAAACGACCAGAAATGACTCACGGGCGCACTAAATAAGGACCCGTTCGGTCGGTTGCCATGACGACTAACTCTGTTTATGTTTCGCTGCCCAGCACGTACACGTCGTTATCCAGTTGCGGCCATCTGCTGGGGAGAGATGACCGAGATATGTGAGGGATAATCAGATGAGCTGATGGATGGATGAATAGAAATGACTGGATGGAGGTATGGAGGGATGGAGAAATGGATAGAGTATGCGGATGTTACAACCTGGGAAGATCTGCAGGTCCGAAGGTAGATCTTGAGATTGCAGTCACTGGTGAATGGATAGACAATGAGTGGCTGCTGAAGATGCTCTAGGATGCAGGCAGACATCGGTCGGATGTTGGCATGGAAACAGCCTTTGAGCGAATAAACGTCAGACATCATCCTCTGCAACTCAGCATCGCTCATCTCGACTACAGATGAGTGAAAAGAAGGAAAAGATGTTATCAGTTACGATAGAATCAAACGACGACTACAGACGACAAAGACGCTGACGAAGATATAAGAGAATAGCAGACTCACGGTGATTACAACGATGATGATGCCAACTATTATGATGACGACAACGGCGATGATGATGGTAATGCTTGCTATTGTGATGACGACGACGACGAAGATAATGATGAGGAAGATGATCATCATGATTACGATGACGACGTTGTTGCCGCTGCTGATTATGATGACGATAATTATGATGATAGAGAATTACGATTGAGAAGACGATTTCGTTCAACCTTTCGTTGTCTTGACGAGAACCGACTGAAGAACATCTGTGTCTTCGCTCAGAAGAACAGCGTAGTAGACGCGACCTACGGACCCTGCATCAAATGATTAGGTCGACCAAGGTCAACAGAGCAGACGATTTTGTTAACAAATCGAAGAATTGTCAAGACAATGGCCGTCAATGGATGGACAAATAGCACAAAGCGAAACAGTGATATATAAAGTGGAAGTTATAGTAAGGTTTTGGAAAATATTGGTAAAGGAAGGTATTGTAAAAAGACGGTTTTCAAGTATGGATAAATATTGTCGGTCTAAGTAAAACAAGATTAAGTAATTTTGGGTGAACTAAAATAAGGGAATAGCCTACCTGAAGTACGATGACTTAAGAAACGGTAATTAAGGTAAAGTAGGTATGGAAACTAAAGGTAAGATAAGGTATAGACTATACAGTACAGGTATAGTATTAATGTAAAAATAGATAAGGTACATAGCAGACATACGAGTAAG
The DNA here is from genome assembly GCA_034693945.1 of Dendrobaena attemsi. Lineage (NCBI taxonomy): Eukaryota > Metazoa > Annelida > Clitellata > Crassiclitellata > Lumbricidae > Dendrobaena > Dendrobaena attemsi. The sequence goes on from JAQFXW010002856.1 coordinate 3,833, forward strand.
ACAAGATGAGTAAGTCAACTGTTAAACTATCCAATTGAGTAGTAGATGGATGATGATGAGCTTGCCTTCCATGATCAGTCTCCTCAGAGACACTTGGTGGTTTCCTTTGGCGATGACCGGCCATCCTGATGTATCTCCATGAGGGTCGATGGTGGATGTGAAGGGAGAGACAGGACGCAGAGGAGAACCTAGACACAGGTATACGAACGATCCAACAACATTTTATGCATTTAGGTATACTGTATTATTGTTACATTTTATGCAGCCCATATTAAAAGACAAATCAATGTGCAGTGTTAATTGTTTAAATATAATACGTATATTCATGATATTTAATTTATATTATAAATTGAACATTTAGACTGGTTCTATACGGAGACGACATTTCTTCTTGGTCATGGAAGCTAGACACAGAGACGCCCACAAACACCCATACACATGCTCGTGCACATACGCTCTTCTGCGCACGTTTAGTCTATACTTCCATAGGCAGCGAATTCCCTTCCATGGTTCAGAGTCTCTGAACCAGACTACCACTTTATATATTTTAGGATCAACGACGATGGTCGGTGGTGTTGGCTGCAGAAGACGTTCAGTAGTTTCCCTCTGCAGAGGTGTTAGATTTAACACATAATTCTGAACATCCGCAGTGTCTACTTAAAACAGACATTCGTCGCTTGTCGGTCGGTCGCTTGAATCGCCACCACCAGCGACTAACGGACCGCTCAAAATAACTATATGGCCCTCTCTGCACTCCGCCGAGACAATTGCAATTACCCGTCTCATACATTGTATATCTATAGAAGGCGAAGGCGCTGGCTTCTTGGATCCCTGCAGACTCGATCGCAGCTGGAAAAAGATCCAGTCTCGCACCATTGACGCGTCCGGTGTTTATAGGGTAACGCCGCTCAAACAAGACTAAAACGTCTTCAAGTGTTACGATATTTTTACTAAATAAGACTAGCCCATTCATTGGCAAAGTTACGAAGTTTTGGCATGTATAATCGTATATGAAACATTATTTCTTTATATCATCACATATTTCTATACCACTCCTTCAAGTTCACTACTTAAAATTATTTCTTTATTTCATCACACATTTCTATACCACTCCTTCAAGTTCATTACTTAGAATTATTTCTTTATTTCATCACACATTTCTATACCACTCCTTCAAGTTCACTACTTTGAGGCGGTTCCGACTACATCGCGGAGGTATGTCGAGTTTACACGCTGAAGCGCTACGAGCAACTGTGAGTGATGGACTTGCTCAAGATCCCTACATGTGGCTTGGATAGAACTCGCGACCTTTCTGACGCAAGGTGGCGACTATCCCACTGCGCCACCAAGACTCCATTCATGTACATATAAGTATGTGTATGTCTGTAAGTATGTAAATAGATATATATGTCACCCTTCTTTTTCACTCCTACCCTCGCTACACGGAGAGAGATCCGAATCAAATAGAGACTCACTCAGCACCTCACCCTTTCACTCAGTGGCAATCGTCGACTGCACTCCATGTTCTCTCCACTTGTATAATGTATGCATGACCTATAAGCCTCACAGCAGATAGTTTTCAGTTCTCACACACTTGCAAACCGATTCTCCTATACTTCCTCACCTGTCGATAGTAGACTCCGCGTACATGAAGCGGAAGTGCTCTTGTTACAGTTCTTTTCTTTGATGGTTATCCTAGCACAGCTGGATTGGCTACAAATGGAATGAGAATATTTCACATGATACGTATTTTCACAGCTAAGATCAGTTTCAAATGCTAGGAATTTTGGTTACATAAATAACTCAAGTCAGAGTAGACCTACTTGTCTAAGATTATATGTACTGAAGTCTGACATAATTTTGTTAGCGTCTTGTCAGTACAAGACTATAAGGTCTCCTTGCAACGTAGGTTGTAGTAAATTTATGCTGTGCTTTGAAGTTGGAATTAAAATATACTGAAGAGATTGATGGAAGGCAACAGACAAAACCGAGAAACACTTTCCTCTGAAACACAACTATTATATAGCTTAGAGAAGAAGGTCAGCAGCAGAGTTGTTAGGTCACGAGTAACTATGAGTTTACTGCGTGTTCGTTATCCAGACGTTTCTGAATAATTATATGAATATTCATGAACTGTCGTCAATATTCATGACGTCAAAAGGAATGACCTGTCAGAACGGGCGTCACTTCCGCATACACGACGCAGCAAAATAGTGACAGCCGTTGCGACAATAATTTGAATAAATGAATTTTCGGACAGGGAAGACCAGTTTGCTGTGGAAAGATTAGGTGCCAATGGAATGGACCCTTACTGGATTGCACAGATTCTTAACTTGTCTCCATGTCTCCGTCTCTATGTCTTCAAGTACGTGCCTCTCTTCGTCTATCAGTCTCCTTTTGTATCTGTTCGACTGCTGCTGAGGTAGGTTTATGGATAGACCTCTGTTCTTCTGTCTGTCTGCATGCGTTTGAATCTCGGTCTCTGCATTCTCCTCGCTTTAGCTTCTAGGCCTGGTTCGTGCATCTTTAATTTTTTTTCTCTTTCTATGCCTCTGTATTATTTCACGACCGATCTCTCGACTGCCTCTGGCTCCTCTTCCATCTATGTCTGCCACTTTCTTCAAGTCTTCAATTCTAATATAAATAATATTATATATAATATAGCGTCATCCTTCAGGATCTTTGCCTCTCCTTTTCTGCTCTTGTTCTCTCTACGAATTTCGTTATCTTTATCTTTGTCTCTTTTCTTCTCCCTCTTCCCTCAATGGCATCCGATATTTATCCGTCTAGAAATCAATGCATTTGTTTCCATTTATCGCCTGACTATATACGATGACACGGTCCGCCTCAACTCACTCTTCCCTCCCTTCAACCCACTCTTCCCCTTCACCACTCTCCCCTTCACCACACTATAGACGACCGGTCGAAACACTCATGCGAACAAACTGTCTGCAGCAATATTCCTGATTTATCGTCACCCACAACTTAACACTTTTGCCTGAACTGCGCGATATGAGAAACAACATTAGCTCGAATTAGACTATAAATGAGACAATATGAGAACGTGTACAGTCGACAATATTAGACCAAAGCCGTTTGCGTTAGAATATGATATAGTCTAAATAAAAGAATCTATTCTATTGTATTGTATTTGCCAATTTATAAAGCGCAGCTCACAGCATGTGTCCATCAGAAGCGATCCCATGATACATGTATATCCTTCAAGATGAGATAAGATGCAGTAACACTTCCAGAGTAAAAGGGTAGAGCGAAGAAGAGGGGGTGAATTTCATATATAAAGATTAAAGAAGGACCCGTGCTGGCAAAGGATCGAGACTGAGCCATTGTGGTTCTGACATGGCTTATTCTCTTTCTGTCTATAGCATTATTTGAGAGAAAGAGAATGCGTGGCCTACCTTAGATCCAATATAATTATTAAAGTTAGACATTCACATGATATCATATTTATTAAAGTGACATTAGAGTGAAAATACGTGCATACATACAAAAACCAAATTAAACTAAGCAAACAAAATTCGCCTGACAAATGTAAAAGAAAGCGAATAACAAACAATAAACGCGATTAAAATTATAAAATAAAATTAGAAATTAATGGGCTTCGCATACAACATATAGTGCGCAATTAATAGTATAGGACTTATGATTGTAAGTTAGTTGTGTACTAGAGCGCATTAATTTTGGGGGTTATGGGCCCAACGTCCCTTCTATTTTTTACTTTTTCTCAAAGATAAATTACATGTTTGAAATTCAAACATGTAATTTACATGTATCTTTGTGAAGAAGTAAAAAATGCCTTGCTTTGAATGAAATTTGCGAAATTTTCCAACTACGTTAAATGGAGAATCTTCCCGCGATGTTTTCCTGGCTACGTCCCCTCTGCGTGTGTTCCATGACTTCCATCGTCATAACAAAGCAGGCAACGAGTTTTAAGTTTTAGATGATACCTGAGATGGTATCCAATCGGTCGCTGGGTTTTTCTTGCGTTGTAAAAGACAACAGTCAACAGAACAACGGCAAGAACGAGGCCAACCGTGCAACCGACAACAACCAACAGAGCGTTGTCCGATGTCGTCTGCTGCTCTGCAACAGAAACGATTTACGAGCAATTGACGTCATTCCATGGATAGTATATAATTATTAGTGGCTGTTTACAGGCCTCTATATTTACTTAGCGCCTTTAACGCCTCTCGTCGGTCTGCTTTAGTCCATGCCTGTCTTCGTGTCTGGTCAAGCATCCCTCTGTATTTATCTGTCTGTATATTTATCTGTATGTTTATCTGTCTAGAATGTATGTATGTCTGGATGTATGTATGTCTGGATGTATGTATGTCTGGATGTAGGCTATGTATGTCTGGATGTATGTATGTCTGGATGTATGTATGTCTGTATGTATGTCTGAATTATTATTATTATTATTATTATTATTATTATTATTTTGTCTGTCTAGATGTTTGTCTGTATGGATGTATGTATAAATTATATCTACATATTCTACGGACAAGTTGTCCTCATCTTTATTGAGCTTCTACAACTTGACCCGCCTTGTTCAGTGCTCCATTCACTCACCACCTCTGGCTTTAGAAGAATGCAAGACAGTGGCGAACTGGAGAAGTAAAATGGACAGATGGAAAGAGTAGCAAACTGGAGAAGAGTTTGGGAGTTTAGTTCAAGGAGTGTTGGAGAGGCGTAGGCTAAGAATTCAGACTGAAGACTGAGATAGAGAACGAAAACATCAACAAATTCATACAGTGCTTCTTCCGTTCTCTACTAAGAGGCGCTACCCATCCAGACTCGATCACAAGAAGTCTTGAGGAGACCTTGAAAAAGACCCAAAGAATGACACGCAAGCGAGCTGATGGCAAGCGGGAGGTCATTCCAAGTAGATGGTCCCACAACTGAGAATAATCTTTGTCGCGTAGTAGCTATACGCGCGAAAAAGAATAAGAAAATCGCCGCGGGTAGCGAAGCGCAGAGAGCAATGACCCAGAGAAGCAGAGGTCATGCAAGGTGAAGAGTTCACGTAAAATTTATAGTATGGTGCTTGAACCAGAATGCAACGAAAACAATAGAGGGGACGCAACGAAATTAATGGATGACATTAAAATAAAGAATGGGCTGTTAACTGTGCAGGGTGAGCCAATGGAGATGATCAGCTACTATAGCTGGCGAATGTTGGAGTTAGTTGAAGGGCGTTGTAGATAATACACGATCCACTGGATGCGCTGGAAATAGAGAAGAAGGACTTGAGACAAAAGATGACAGACGAACGAGGAGAGAATTTGCGAAGAATTTATAGAGAATTCACGGAATTCAGAATGGAGACCGGCTCAGTTTCGATCCATGCATGTGTTAATATGTCGTCCTGCATGCCTCTCAGTCTTACCAATCATTCTTTGTTTTCCATGTCTCTACTTCTTTTATTCCACTTCTCTTTCAGTCTGCAACACTCTCTTGCCTCTATCTATTGTTTCCCAGCTACATCTCAATCTCCGTATCTCTCTCCATCTCTGTCTATTGCAGTCTCACTGTCCGTCCCTCTCTTTCTCCTTCTCTCCATGCCGCCTCTTTCTCCTCCTCCTCCTCCTCTTTCCTCCTCCTCCTCTCTGTCTCTGGGCGGCGGACAAACACACAAGGGCTGTTCTCTTGGAAATGGTCCCATAAATTCAGGAGCGACTTCTTTGGCCGACGCGACCGGAAACGACGGATGAGATACCGGATATCCTGATCCACGTATACTCATCAACTCATCAACCGGATGATGTGCAAGATATCTTTGACCCACTTATACGTGAAGAGGGGAAGGGGCCAGCGAGACGATACACCAGATACACCAGATACACTAGATACATGTAGTTATCGACTGATTTGTGTGTGTGTGTGTATGTGTGTGTGTAGGTGTGTGTGTGTGTGTGTATGATAGCATGCACCTATTCACACATCAATTACATGTATTTATGCATTTACGCTTTTGAGTGTGTAGGAATGTATGTATGAATGATGCGCCTGATTATAATTGCCTTCTTCAGAATGATCAATTAACGTTACAATAAACATGTTTAGGTCTATACGAATGATTTAGAAATAAAATTGCAATCGAAGACTCAAAGGACGAGAGGAGTAAATGGTTCTTTCTTCTCACAAGTCACAACATAGTTTAATTTAGACAATTCAGCTACAATGAGCAATTCAGTACATATGCAGCATATACTATAGCGGTGGAAGATGAGATGACAGGGAAGAGGACTGGCCTTATGCCGAGACTAAGAAACGGTATTGGTCCCTATTTAATTTATGATTATCGATTTAGGTCTCGTGGGTATATACCTATAAGTATCCACGCTAACATATTGTAATTATAGACAGTATGCATGCATGCGTAAATAATTTGTGTATGCTTATGTATGTTTATATCATAATGCATGTCTGCACACAGCCGTTACATGTATGTACTAATTTTAGATTCTATTTACATAGGTATGTATGAATAATGCGTATGACCGTGCATCTGACTATTTAGAGGCATGTACACCCAAAGTGCGGTAATGCAGTTGGTACACAATAAATAATAGACATACTTAGTACTTACTACTTATTTACTTAACAACGTAGCGCAATGTACATGTACCATATCAAGCATTCATAGTCCATGCATTCCTAGACTACACTTCCTTCAAGCACAAGACGTTCTTTCATCATTCAATTGATAGAATGCGTCATCCGTCTAACAACAAATGTCCTGCAGAGCAAGACATCCTCTAGAATATTCTCTCACTACTACGTCTACATCAATAGAATCTCATCAGATCAGAAGTGACAAATTCTTGCCTGGTTCTGCTGTTGAGTCGAACCAAGAGCCATCTTCGCCCTCCTCTCTCTCCTCCTGCTTGACACCTCTCGCCAACTGATTTGCTCCTGTTTCAACGAGGAACGTAATTGATACAACACCAAGAGTAAGCTGCATTTGGTGAAGACGAAGATCATGCTAACGAGGATGATGATGACTAAAAGATGATTTTGATGATGATGATGATGATGATGATGATGACGATGATGATGGGGTGGTGATGCTGACGACAGCGATGGCGACGATACAAATGACTAGATGATAATGAAGATGACCATAATGTAGACAATGACTGCAGCGTCGTTAACTCAATCAATAAGTCAGTCCGTAATGAGTGGATGAATTAGTCAATCAATTAGCTTATTTAACTAGATGAACAATCTGATGTCGTCTGCCTAACCTATGAGACAGGTCTTTCGACGACGAAGGTCAATCGTCGTCGTATTTGACGTCACTGGTGACGTAATGTTCAGCTGGATTCTGATGTCCACCTCAGAACTGACCCGTCCAGTGCACGGTAGGCCGATGCTAAAAGCTACAAGTTATCGATCATGTATAGACAGATTAAGACAATGAGGAATAATGAACGGAAGGCGATGGGAAAATTCTCTATCAAGTCGTTTATTTCATACTTCCTACTATTGAACATGTAGGGCATTTGGCCTACATTCCCTGAGATTGTAATTTTAATTGTAAGCTTGTGATGATTCAGACTCTTTTATGTTCAGCTGCCGCTTTTCCATCTAATCGTGCCTTGGTGCTGGATCTCTCTCCTGGAACATTCTTCTTCTTCTGCCTTTATTTGCGCTGATTCGTCTAAATGATCTTATATCGTCATTTGTACCTCCATTTGAATTCGTCGTTATAATCATGAAGCAATAGAAAGCCCTACATCTATCTTCATCATAGCATTATATGATATCTATACTATAGGTTTGAAACATATATATGACTTGATAATATATATTACATAAACGTGTGAATATAACTAGGCCTATAGATTAATATTGTATTTATCTATTGTGAATATTGTCACATGTCAATGTATATGTGCATCAATATAGGCCTACACATGTGCGTGTGTCTGAGGATGAGTAAGCCGTACGTACGTCGCACATGCATGCATTCCAATTTCAAGCATAAATTATAGGAAAACAAGTATACATAAGTATGGTTTGAATAGGATTATACATTATATCCATACATTATAATATAACATAATGTATGGAATATGGATATAAGGTATAATCCTATGTATACTAAAATAGATATTATGTATATTAGTATATTATATGTTTTATATCGAGTAATATGATGTATGAGATGAGAGCATAAATCATTTGCTCTCATTCTCCAAAGTCATTTTCGTTAGCAAGGAAATTGAAATCGAGTTGCCATCATTCATCACTTGAGGTTCCTTCGTCGGTCGAGATGTTTAGGAAAACAATTGCACCACAGACGATCAGAACTGACTGCCACTCGACCACGTGACCACGTGTCCTGTGTAGCATACGGTGTGTGTGTCTGGGTGTGGGTGTGGGTGTCGTAAGACGGTATAAGATGGTAAACGTGCTTCAGGAAGTCCGTGTTTCACCATTTACGTTCAGGATTGAATCTGCAGGGATCTGGCAGTGGCAGATTGCTGGATGAGTGTCCAATCCTGCTGAAGTCATCGGTTCAATGTGAATATGTTCACACAAGGATCGCCTAGTTAATATATTGCGACTTGTCTCTCGCATGTATATCGTGCCCCAAATAGCGAACTCAAGTATATACAGGGTGGCTCAGCATAAATGCACCGACTTTGCATGCGTATAACTTCGCCAATTCTTAACATTTATTTATAC
>JAQFXW010002857.1:0-12543 GCA_034693945.1 Dendrobaena attemsi
GAAAGCAAACGGAAATCATTAAATAAAAAAGCAAGTATGTGCATTTTTGTTCTTTTGGAAACACTATTAAAATAATTGTAGTTCAAGTTTTAATATTTTGTTCATAAAATTGAAAAAAAAGGTAGTTAAAGTTTGGCTTACTTTTATCGAATCAAGGAGTCTAAATTGTTCGTAAACCTAAATTCCCGTAAATGAAGTTTAAACACTCATATAAAATTTATGGTATGCTGGAATAATATGATATTTTGGAATAACATTATTGGTCCTCTTCTCTAAATATCTGAGAAATATTAGGATGATTCATTGTCAGGATTCAGAGATATATCAAAAACAATTTGGCTTAGTTTTTATTGAACCACGGTGTATAATCATTATCATGCAATTATCATGAGCAACATAGGCTGTAACAGTCATAGAAATCGGACACACATAATGTCATAAAAATTATGCAAAATTAAATGACTAAAACTGCGCCTAAAAGTATTGTTATTATCATGCATTAGAACTACACCATGCAGCATAGGCTATTCTGGAAATGCCATCAGCCAGCACTATTATCTCACACATACAATATTATACACATCATACAGGGCGAGTCTTAAAAATGAACCTCCTACCTTTGTTGCTAGTATTTCGGTCAAAAGTAGAAAATTCTAAGTAAATTTGTGCAGACTGAAAGGCAATTCATACCAATTTCGCCGAAATATTTCAAACAGAGCAATAGTTGTTCAACTTTTAGTGAGACAAACAAACCACTGGTTTTTGATGGTTCAATAACGTGTAACAGTTCTTTGCTAATATTTCTATCAAAAGTATAAATTTCTAATTAAATTCGACAGGCTAAAATTACGAATATAGGCTATTTCATCTTTACATTATAACGACGGAAGTTGATAAAAATATTTCAAACTCAACAAAAGTTACAGCACTTGCGGTGAGTCCACCTCCGGTATTCGGATGCATAAAAAAGTGTAAAGCAAAAATTACAAAAAGGGCGGCATCTTTTGTTGAGTTTAAAATAGGCGATTATATGTAAATAGAAATTACCTTTTAGTGTGTACAATTTCATTTTAAGTTTTTTACAATTTCATTTTAAGTTTTTTACTTTTGACAGAACTATTATCTATAGCAACAGACGGCTAACGTTTTGAACCATCAAATAGCAGGGGTGGGCTCACTGGAAGTTGAATACCTTTTGTTCTATTTTAAATATTTAGATGAAATTGGGACCTTGTACGTAATTATGAATTGAGCTGTCAGCCTGTAAACTGCTATTTAAAAATTCATACTTCTGACCGAAATATTAACCAGTAACATAGGAGAGGGTTATTTTATACTCATCCTGTATTTTTCAGCTTATCCTTGAACCCATAGTGCAGGTGTATAATTATTATGTTCATTTGATTAATTTGTACCATTTAACTGGCTAATTAAACACTCTAGCGATATGACACCTTTACAGAACGTTCTCGACTCGAGCCTGCTAATTTCAATGTTAACTCAACTATGGGTACTAGGAGGTTAACGCAGTGCTTGATTAAGGAGGAGGTTGGGATTGGGTCAAGGTCACATTGCTTGTCTTGAGAGTCTTCAATGAGGCTACGCTGCAGTGGTTTTCTGTTCCAGCAGCAGATTGAAACAAGTGTAAATTAGACGCAGTAGGTAGAAAAGTTTTTCGTTGTGGTCGCCAAAGAGGGAAGAGTAGGTTTGCGTAAAGTTTGAGTCAAAGTCTGTAATAAAAGACGAATAGAGGAGGTCGAGTGTGAAGAAGGATGAGCCGGCGATGTAAAGGGTCTACGAATGTGTGATAGGCCTAGTTATCGGAGCCACGACGCTCTAAAGAATGCTGATGGTAGGCCTATTCCATAGATTTCGAGGATCAGATGAACGTAAGCGAACAAAAGAGGATGGGTGAGAGAAGTTGGCTGTGCTATGGAATTCATTTTGGGCACGGATTTATAGGCCTAGCGAGGACAGTAGACCGTATATAAGCTAATTTCAAACAGCAGTGGGACGATTTTGCGTGCTTGAAGAAAGGAGTTGAAATTTTTTAGCATGAATTTCCGGTTTGAAGCGTATTTGTTTATTATAAGAGTTCTGCTATGGAGAACTTGTATGAAAACAACAGACAATAGTCGTCTATTGTTTTCATACAATTAGCTTCTAAATTCTAAAACATTACACCAATTGATTTGGGAACAGATTGGACTTCAGGCCATACCAGACTTGTAGAACGGATTGGGTGATAGAGGCGTATCAGTGGACATTATCACAGCTTTTAAGAGGACGTTGGGGGAGATAGGCTACTGAGCAAGATAGATTACTTGCAGTGGTTCTGACACACAGACAATTATATCTTCTGAACCACTTTGAACCCTTGTTATGTTAATTTGAAATACTAATCGCATAGCATATGCCCTATATTTGTTGTCACTACCCTTGTATTAGTCAGCAATGAACTGCACAGAACACGTTCAGAATAAGATTCTTTTCTGAAACCAATAGCACGGTTTGAATCGTCGACAAGACATGAGGTGCATGTAATATTATATAAACTGGCTAAGGAGAAAATGAGAGAAAAAGGGGCAGAGAATGACAGAGAGAGAGAGAGAGAGAGAGAGAGAGAGAGAGAGACAGAGATGGGTAGAGAAACAGAAGTAAAGAGAAAGAGATGTAAAAGAAGAAACGACAACAGTTATAATAATATCATCATTTGTGAACACAGACTAAGTCGTTCAGTTCAAAAAGACCTAGATCTCTTTCCTGACAATATGTAGACAAAATATAGATTAATAATGCACATCATGTATAAAAATACACATATTCTTAATGATCGCAGACACAAAAAACATTTATATATGTATCATATACATGCACAAGTACACAAGCTTGTATAGTGTATACATATATATATCGTCATCTAAATGTGCTAATATATATCGGTGAAAATATGTAAACTTTTTGTACTGTCAAGTGTGAACAATGAACACGTGTTGTCATGGCACAAATTCGGGTCAACCGTTTTCTTCGTCCCATAGAAAGAAGAAGAGTCGGCCATTTTGAGCCACAGAAGATTTACAGGAGCAAAAAATGGCATATCATGGATTCAGAGTCCACAGCAGATGGCAAATTGTGTCTATTCCTAAATTCATCCAGCTGAACAACAGTGCTCATACATCGCTCGATTTGCAACTCTCAGCTCACTCGGTGTTGCAACTGCTGTTCTAGAACACAATCAACAGACGCATTGCAGATCTTCGTCTATTGTAGACATCTATCTAAATGGCTAAAGGTCACTGCAATTCTCAGAAGGACTCAATTACTCGAATTTTGGCATCTACTTGAGCACTCGTCTTCTGGAATTCCGACTCAAATTCGTCAACTACTTAATCTTCCACAGAGAAGTGAACTGTAAAACGAGTCCACTTTAAGCAACTGCATTCACTGTCCAGCCATAGCTCCATGGAAAACTTTATAAAGTTCTACTGGTGTAATGTAGCTATAACAATTCATTGCACCATCATTAAACCTTTAGCCAAAAACCTTATAAGAAAATCACATGAGCTTCAATAAAACACCACTTCTCTAGCTCCATCATAAAACATCAGTCCATATATGACTATATTTAAAGTGCCACTTTTTAATTTAACCTGAACAAACTCATATTGCACATTTAAATTCCTTTTAAAGGAATATATTTAAAAAAATTAATATGATAAATTTGGTATTGATATAATCTTCTCAAAACACTGCAATTTACACATTATTCCATTAATGATAGCAGATATAGAAGCGTAAATTTCTACCCTATTTTGTGTGATTTTCCCACTAAAAGAGCAACTAACCGGATAAAAATATAATAAGCACAACAATGAACAACTCCAGCAAAAACACTACAGCAACTGTTTAAAGTATTAACAGTCAAAAGCTTCTAAGTGAAAACCTTTTCGCAGTAAATTATGATCAATTATACATTTTCTAAAGCACCAAATTGACATTAAATATTATTACCATAATTAATCATTGCGCATGTATTAAGCACCAAAATTACTAACCAAGCATCACGTTAATGGCACCCGTAGAGCAGAAGTGAGTGGAATTGCTCCCTATGCAATTACTGTCTCGGAGAGAGTCCGAGGAGGCTCAAATACGTAACCTCCATGTTGCAAGGTCAGCACTCAACCAATGAGCTAGATACTTCAGAAAACTGTTAATTCTTATCTGCCTAAATTACAGTCGATGCCTTCTTAATAGAGCACAGACTATGTTCCTCTTGAAATCGCCAAAAGCAGTAAAAAATATTGGTCTGCTTTTCAATTGATAGCCTGGTCGCAGCTTACCGCGATCGGTTTCTTAAGGCTTTGTGCATTTTACTCACAGTGACATGTGATTCGCCATGGCTCAATCCCAAAGCTTTGCTGTGCAGGACCTTCTTTCTGTCTGAAACTGTCTTCCTCCCGACCTCAGGTTATTCTAAGGGGTGCTTTGTAAATTGAAGCTTACAATTATCATTATCATGAGTTTAAATATCTCTTACATATTCAAAGAATTATGACATGTTTTCTTCTCCTGATTTTTAAATTCAAATCAAAGAATTATGACATGTTTTCTTCTCCTGATTTCTAAATTCAAATCAAAGAATTATGACATGTCTTCTTCTCCTGATTTTTAAATTCAGAAACCAACTGAACTGATAAACCTAGTAGTGGGCAAACATGATAACAGACTTTCAACTGATGTGACCAACTTAACCTCAAAGGCAAAACGCAAAGGAACAGAGGCTAGAAGTGTGAAAGACCTGCAGTAAGAAATATCAAAATAAACAACGATTGGCACAGTTGTACGTCTCTCTGACAACAAACACTTGACTCTGAACAACACAACAACGAGAAAAGGGTCGGCTGGAGTTAACACGTCAAAGCGCCTCATTTACTGAATTGCCAGCCACAACGGCCACACAGAACGTGCAATAATAAACCCAAACAAGAGTAATTTCCACTCTTTCAATATAATGCTGTAATACAGATTCATAAATTTAGGCTGAGCCATGCTTGAACAATGATCAACAAATAGAAAAAGAAGCAACAGTCAGCGTCATTTAATTTGGCAGGAAAGCTCCGGCAGGACACAAAACACGCACCAGTCAGTTGTTTAAGTTGTCTTTCAGAGCCGACGTTTGCTGGTCATGGATTCTTGGTCATCCAATCTCACAGCTTCTCTGGAAATGTCAATGTCTCAGTAAACAATTTCGACAGTAGGTCTACTGGCTTCTCAAGCAAGATACTTTTCCAGGCAAAATATTAATTTCTCAACATGGTCCGCAAATCATCGAACACAACCGTTCAGATAAATTACATTTCATCAGATGTAGACATTAGAAAATTCCCAACAACCTGATGCATTAAGAATAAGTTTGCTTCATCAGTGACAAGACCAGTGAAGATAGTAGGGCCAGATGCAACAGGGTCACAGCATCGCACATCTCGTGCCAACTACCACACATTTGGCTAGTACTGCTTGGTGAAAGCGTGTTTATTTGTGATGCCACACATGAAAAGGGACCATAAGGCGGGAATGGACTTACATGATCAGCATAAAATTCTGAAAATAATTATATATAATGGTGCAATAATTGAAGCATAATTTACTTCTCTGTAGAACTTAGAATATGAGATTTAGCTCAAAGATGCGATTCTTCGTAAAATCGATTTGAAGTTAGACGTCTGATATCGGTCATGTTCGAAAACATAGAAAACAACATGTAGAATAGTCTGGTATAATATTCTATTTAGAGCTTAACTATTATAAAATTGAAATGATTGCTGTTTAAACCTGTTTTAAATTATTTTGTTGCCATAATACCAGAGAATGGCGTTGACCCATTATTTAGCCTGTGATAGTTTTAAAATGTGAAATAAAGTTTTAATGTTCAATTTTGAAGCAAAAAGTTTTGCTGATCAATAGACAGAGGTGTTATCTAGCGAATTAAAGTGAAATCCAGATATTGATATCTTGATCTATGACCACGTTCTAAGGCCTATATCTCGGTAAATAGATCCGGCGTTATGGTCCTTATTCTTGTGCGCCATCACATATTTTAAAACTGTCTTCAAATGCACCTGTTTAGATTTGTGAGTTATGCATGTCGAGGCATAGCCAGGAAAAAGATTTCTCCAATGAAAGGTCGAAAAATTTCTCAAATTTCATCCAAACATATAATTTCTCTTCTGGGAAAGTAAAAAATCCTTACAGTGAGGATTGTACTCGTAAAAGTCCGTAAATACACCAATGTATGCCTACATGCAGTGGCAAGGTTCAGTGCTCGAAACATGTCAAACTTGCAATATACATGTCATACATGCCAGGCCGGTTACACAGCATATGCCTTAGCAGTAGCATCAAAATGACAACCTGCTAGTTACAATACAGCCAATGGGGCCATCACAGCACATTATAAAACTCGCAATGCCAAAGAGAATTGTTTTCTGGCACACCTTCTACGACCATCTTAGACAGGCATTCGTTCTAAAAGATTGAGTAATTCGCAACATGACAAAAAGCATTGGTCTCCGCATTTACCTGAACACATTGCACAAGCACAGATCGTCAATAGGTCTAATTAACAAAACACTAAAAAAAGCAATATTCGTAACAAGCGAATATTCCTAAACGCTGAAATAATCATAATATGCAAACACTCGTGAAAAGCTGAATATTCATAGCAGGTGAATATTCGTATATGCAAATCGCAACAGTCGAGCAACAATAAGAACTAGCAAAATCCCACAGTAAACCCCTAATGTTGTTAACAGTTAAAAGTCGTTTCTTAAACAACGGCAAGAATGTTCATAATGAATTAATTAGCAGAGCAAACAACTTAAACAATTTCGATAGCTGCAAAAAGCTTTGGCACACTTCATTTTGGAAACACAAATCTCATGGTAAATGATTACTATTCAATCATACATTGAAATATATGCAGTGAACACAAAAGGTAAAAAAATCCTTCATCTCAGAACAATGGTCAATTACTCATATCTAATTAATTAATTATCCATAGACAGTTAGGACAATGACACACTCTTACAAAGAATTATGACCATTGCAAGTAAATTGCTAATGCCAAGACTGAAAAGACAGTGATCTTCAAATATCGTGCAACTGACAGCATTTATAGCAAGAAATGTGTAGAATATCTCGCCTTAAGCGAAGCGCATGCAAATGTAAAAATTGTAATAGCATTATAGCAGTTATAACTAAAGAAACATTAACAGCACAGAAAGTAGCAGAGTCAATTCTTTGAGGCTCAACCGAATGAAAAACGGTAAGTGTTGCACCAGTACATAATAAAAGTAATTGAAAATTATATATTTCGAAAATACAAACCTCTTGGCTTTACAGTCATCTAATATGCCTAAGATACATGCACTGTGACATCATTTGCACTTTCAACATAACAGGCTTAACAGCAACCATTCAGAATAATAAGATTGAGCAAAATGGCACCAAATGCACTGACGACATGGACTGTTTTAAAATCCCAACCGTTGCGTTAAATTTAATTACAAAGTAAAGCTTATATGACGCGCAAGGTCAATCTACACAACACTTACAATAATAACAACTGCAATGACACCACTAATAACAGCTACACTAACAGTAATGATAATAATAATAATGCTGATAATGAACACATTTTAGTTTGATAAATGTAAACAGTTTATATATGAAAAATATTTTATACGGCAGCCTGATACGATACAGCAGTTTGTCGAATAACATGTCAAATGACTGATCGCGAACACAACACTCAGAAAATATCTTAGTCTGTCTTTATACCGACACGAAACGCGGCCATAGCATTAAATATTTGAAAATACGCGAAGAACCGTTTGTTACGAGGCGCAACAGAGAAGACAGAACAGCTGAGATATGACATCAAGCGACATCATATAAAGAGTTCCTTTACGACACAATCACAATAACAGCATTGTCAAGAAAATGAACACAATTAGCCATTCGTTCTTAGAGCAACTGTGCCAAGAAGCCACAAGAAAATCCTTCACACCTGTGCACTGTACGCTATTCAGAATGAGATGGTCCGTTAATAGAATGGAGGACATAGCATATAGTAGGCCAAAAGTTTGTCTCTTACCTGAAAAATATCAGTGACAGATGGGCATAATGTCACCCTTAGTCCACAAAGCTAGACATTCTGACAGCGTTATGACAAACAAGACTGTCTTGTAAGGTAACAGTCAAGTGTCAAATTATTCTGCATGCAGCAACGAATACTCGATCTGGTGCTAAATTCACTCACGAACCTTGCAAACACGAGGAAACCCACACTGCATTAAATGTAGGCAGATATGGAACAGACTTGAAGTGGTGAGTAGGAAGGAAGGACTCCCAATTTCTTTAAATGCCTTCCTCACTCTCTTACATCGGCGTCGAACTACACAACTTCCCAATGCTCACCTCCTGCAGTAAAAGCCTCAACTTGGACTTCACTATATCCTCGACCACAAGGACCATATCGCAATGAGTTCTGTGTTAGGGAAAGCACCCACTCCCACAAACGTAATAACTCTCTTGATATCTTGCATCTGTTACTGGCTAGCAACTGGAGCTACAGGCTGACTGACCTGTGCAGAAAATAAATCCACATTCTAACTAAATCTATGTGATGACATCAGTTTCAATTGGACTAACAAAGCATGAAAATACATTGTTAGGAACAGCGCTTGCACAAGTGAGACAAACATATTTTCAACAGAAACTAATATCGAAGATCTCCTCTGAACACACTCCGTCTGGTAAAATGAGAAACTGCAAAAAATATAACTTTCGTCATTATCTGCTCGTACATCTTCTAAAAATCTCACCTATTTCACATTCAAGAAAAATCTGAAAAGAACAAACGGAGCACAACAGCAATGAACGTACGTTATCGAAAATATATTTAGGCAGCGCAGCAGAAGAGCCGAGAAACGGATACAATGCACGAACACAGCGTATGAAAAAATAACGAAAACTTTTAAACAACATGCAATAACAATATAACGCAATTAGATGGTTAGAACTCCCACTCGTCAGACGAAGCGAGCGCCAGATTCTGTTGGAGCTTCTCAATGTTTTTAATTCTGTGATTTCCGTTCCAGTCCTCGGCCGACTCTCGTTTGACGTTCCGGAAACTGTCTGCTGCCGCTGGTTTCTGCAGGGTCGCACTGTCACCGCGGTCCTTCAGTGTTTTGCATTGGTTCCCCGTTTCACATACACGTCGGTTGTCTGCTGATGCTGCAGTGAACTCACTCTGCACGACTTCAGCCGATCTACCCATTGATAGGTCAATAGCCACATCGGATGAAGCCCTGAATTCCCCAGCATCATGCACATCCCCTGCAGCCTGGAATTCCCCAGCGACTTGTATTTCCCCAGCAGCAGCAACAGTGCCGCCACTGTAGAGTCGGTGAGGTCGAGCGCGTTTGCGTTTGTTCAGTTCATGCCGCTTGCTTTCAGAGCTGCCGCTCTTTGCAGCAACGGAGGAGCCGAGCGTCTTCCCAGAAGCATCGCTCGATGAGCGCCTCTCCGCTCGCCTGTCAGAACTCGGGGATGCACTGTCACACTTTGACTTCATAGCGAAATGAGTCTGGCTGTCGTCAGGGTGATAGCTCATCCACTGCGTTGTGCCGACAGAAGTGTTGTCCGGCACGTCTTCAGGCGCCTCGGCTTTAACGCGGCCGAGTGTTGAGCATGACGGGGAACCAGCGGTTGTGCTTGTTGGTGAGTTGCATGTTTGGTGCTGTTTGGCACGCATTCGGTGATTGTGGAACCAGTTGATGACGGTCTTGACTCCGATGTCAAGGCTGCTCGCGAGCTGCTCGATGGCCAGCTGGTTTGGGTACGGGTCGCGCTGGTAGGCAGCCCTCAGCGCTTCCTTCTGCTCTTCACTGAAGAATAAGCGAGGCTTTTTCTGGCTTCCCTGCTTCTCACTGGATGACCCTTCAGACGTCGACTTTCTTTTACGACCTGCACACAACAAACTGATCTTCATTTCCTCTCTCACTTCCTAATTTAAAAGAGGATCTCACAGCTAGTGTCAAAGAAGTGTTGAAGGTCTCAAAGTATGATTATTTATTATTACTACTTCTATTGTTAGTCTGCTACACTACTACCACCAGAACACCACCATTCTCTTATTTCAATATTATCATCATTATTATTACTACTACTATTATTTCCATTATTGTTTTATGACAATGGCAGTTTAGATCACAACAAACAAAGCAACAAAAGACAGTATCAAGAACAAAACAGCTCTTGCACAAGTGAGTCATAACATGTTCCTACAGTCCTACTGATAATAGAATGCGAAGCTGATGATGAGACTACCCACTGCTACTTGGTCTGGCTTGAGTTGAGACCATTTCTAAAAGGAAAGCTACGTAAATTTAGGTAAAATCAACAAGTCAATTAGATATTCTCTGCACCTCTTTATCTTTAAAGTTCATAATTCACATATTTTCACCTTTTCCTAGCCCCAAATAACTTTTTTAGCCCTCTTTCAAGTTTTCAAAATCCCATTTCAGGTATATTCCATACTTGGATTCTATATAAAAAGTGAATGCAACTTGTAAAGTTCTATACAAGGGATTTGTGTATAATTAGAATAATCTCATCTCCCATGACAACTACTGCTCCGATCACAATAACCATGACACTAATCGCCATCCTCATCACTGTCGTCAACACCATCACCCATCGTCTTCACCCAACAAAATCAGTAACGGCTGAGTGCACAGACAACGTACCTGCCATATGAGTCTGGTAGGCATGCAGTTTCTGTACTCCAAGAGGGTCACTCAGCCAGATCTGCATCTTCACAAACGGCTCACGCCCTTTGAGGCTCAGCATGTGCCACGGCTTCGGCTTAGAGATCAGCTCACTGACAGACCCCTGCGACAACTCAAGGACAGCCTCGCCAAACAGCTTCTGCCCAAGGTTATTCACCTGGAGGACTTCCTTCACCCGGCCCGTGATCGCTTGCGTATCGAGCTCTGCTGCACTGCCCACATCCGGGGTCTGAGTCGGCACTGAACCACTCGATCCGGCACCAACGCTAGGTCCATACAGACGGTGCAGGTCCACGTTCATCAGCGGACCAAACTGGTTTGACGGCAGAAACGTTGCACCAAACAGCGACAAAACCGAGGGAACCATTGCGACGCCCATCGAAGGGAAACCGACTCCGGTCGTAAGCGACTTGTCAAAAGTAGACGAGGAGGTGCCTTCTGACCTGGAGGGAGAGGAGGACACAGAAGAAAAGATGGTGCACGAAAAAGGATCTGAGCGAGGCTGAATTGCATCACAAGCACTGAAGCTTGTCGTGGGTGAATGGAAAGGAGTCGACGACCGTGAAGCAGCGTTGGCAGGAAAGTCGTGCGAATCAAAGACTTCTGCTGAATTCTCATTCATCAATCCTGAAGAAAGCATCATTAAGCATTTACAAGATCTTTATCAAAAGAATTCGTAAAGTAGAAAGTAACAGTGATGTACTTGTCAATACTTTTACAATTAGGTTGCAATGAACTTGACTTTGAAACTAATGCAGCCTGTTATTAATTTAAGGTACTAACACGCACTAGCCCAGATAGCTATATTCGGGAGCGCGCCGGCCGTGTGTTTGCACGGACTGAATTCGAGCCCGATGCCTGCCGACACTCAGAGATTTAACATCTCGGGCTAGCACATGGGCGTGTGTGAAACAGTGGGATAGTTGATGCCTTGCGTCCGGAGGGTCGCGGGTTCGATTCAGACCCGAGTCACCGCATAGAGACCTTGAGCAAGTCCTTCACCTACAGTTGCTCGTGGCGCTTCAGAGTGAGAAATCCGACACTCGTTCGGGCTGTAGTCGGGACCGCCTCCGAGTAGTAGTGGACTTAAAGAGGGGTATATAAATACGTAAATAAATAAATAAATAAATAAAATAGACACAAAAATGTCTAGGAGGCATAACCCTGATGTGAAGGAATTATTTGCAAATACAATGTAAACACAACTTAAATTTGATAATGTTCTCCATTCAAATTACATAGTTCAGAACTGAAATCAACAACCCATTAATATATTCCATTTTCGCTGTGCTCGAAGGTCAACATTATTTTTAAAGCACAATCTAGTGTCTTCAACTAAACAAAGCAAGTAGTCAGCGTTTTTTGCATCAACGAAAGCATAAAATACAGTAAGCAAAGAGTTGATTCAATTGATGCTCCACAAAACAACAACATATAACTGGTGAATTGCAGACTTTCCAATAATTGTGTTACAAGATGAGATACAAATTAGGCACATGCATCCAAAAACTAAAAGCTAGAGTGCTACCTTAAGTACCCCTCTTGCCCACACAAGTGATGCCAACGCTAGCATCACTACCTCAGAAGGGCTCTGCATAAACACAGGATCAATCCGAACCGAATAGTACGGCGAATACCACTTATACAATATACTAAGCTTTACATTTTGTACGTTAGACTAATATAGAAT
>JAQFXW010002858.1:0-12543 GCA_034693945.1 Dendrobaena attemsi
AAATTAGTAGCTAATTACTCAAAAAACGATGGTGTTCGTTATGTCACGATTTATATAATGTAGGCTAAAGACACAATGAATTGTGTTTGGATCTTAATACTAGAGTGAAGTACCTTTAATTTGATGAATTAAGTATAAATAAATGTTAAGAATTGGCGAAGTTATACGCAAGGTCCTTCCATGCGTGCAAGACTTGCCTACATTCTCCACAGAGTATTGATAAGCTGCGGGCTCTAATAGCTTTCTCTTGGACATCAATATAAACAGTCTGGGGACCTGGCTCGACACTCGTGAGAAGACAGATTTCTATGTCTATTCTTCTTGGCCGGAGAAAGATCGCATTTCCGATCAAAATCCCGGCGGAGGGAACTGTAAAAAAGGTCAACGAGATGTAAGAAACTGGACAAGAGAAAGCAAGGCCTGGTCAAGAAAATGCAACAAACTGGTTTAAAGAAAATGCAAGAAACTGCCAACTGGTCAAGGAAATGAAAAAAACTGGACAAAGAATAGCAAGACACATTGGTCAAAGACCTGCAAGAAATAGCGAAGGAAATACAAAACTGACCAAGGAAAGGCCAAAATATGCCTATAGTGAAGTCTGCGGTAGCCAAGCAAATGCATGCAAGACACTGACAAACAAATGTAAGAGGGTGGTCAAGAATATGCAAGAGACTGACCAAGTAAATGCAAGAAACTGTCTCAGAAAATGCACGTGTAACTAAACTGGACGAGTGAGCTCAACGTCATGGAGACGAGACGATATCTTGCCAGTCGAGAATGGAGAATCGGAGATAGTTTGAGGAGCGTCTCTGTCTCTCTATGTCTGTCTGTATGTTTCCGTCTATCTGTCTGTGTGTCTCAATTGAGGTGACAAAATATATAATTTGAAATTACAATTTGCAATAAATTAGTTATCACACTTACAATATTTGAGCGCTTCTGAGTAGATCAGCGCTTCTGAGTAGATCTCTTGAAGGAGCGCTATATAAATTTGAGCTGATTGATTTATTGGTTGAAGCTAGATTTCGAACTGAGAAGAATTTCTATTTTCGCGGATCTCATCTTAGTTTAGCCTACTATTTCGTTCCTGTTCAGTTTGAATTATAATTATAATTGTAATAATATTATAATTCTGATGTTTGCAATTAAATGTACTGGTCCCTGTACTTGGAATGAGAGTCGCTAACTTGACGTAATTTGCCAAATATCTCACTGTTTGAAACCAGACTATTGGTTTATATAATTACACGATGTCCCAATTGAAGTGAGCCCCTTTTTGTTTTCGCGATATATTTGTTGATTTTACATAGAACTCCACACAATTTTATAGTGTGAAAGAGGGTTGAATTACCAATGTTTTCTGAATGTTTTATCGAATTCGGTCAACAGAGTCCGAAGTTATGCACATTCAAATCTGGACAAAGAAAATTTGAAGTTTTCAATATGTAAAATATAGGAAATTATTTATTGAAACCGCAACCTTACTGTCTAAATGATTTACATAGGCCTATTAATAAATATGGACTTCGTATTTACGTCATCCGTGTAAGGGGGCAATAATGAAAGTGGTTTCAGTAAAGGTGATTTGGGTTTGATAAAAATGTTAAGATGAGAAAAACATTATCGTGACGATTTTTCCATGCGCACGATCTTGCTGCCTGCTATTAAAGAATAATGTCGGGCAGTGAGTTTTTCATATTCCAGCAGGACAGTGCGCCTGCTCATCAAGCCACAGAAACTGCTGATCCTCTTTCAAGAGAAACTCCAGAGTTTATTTCACCAACTCTTTGACCCCCGAATAACCCTTATCTTAACCAACTGGACTACAAGATCTGGAGCGTCCTTCAGGAACGTGTTTATCAAACTAGCATACGTAACGGTCCATCTCAAACAGCGAATTCTGTAAGAATGGATTCGTTTTGATCAAGGGATTGATGCCAATGCTATCAATGAATGGCGAAAGCGCCTTAGAGCCATGCATTCGAGCTAATGGCGGGCATTTTGAAAATCAGCTTTGAAGAACAACAATTGGCTCAAATTATTAGTTTCCTATATTTTACACGTTGGAAACTTCAGATTTAACTTTCCAAAATTCGAATTTTTCGTAATTTCTGTCTCTGTTAATAGAATTTGATAAAACTTTCAGGAAACAGTGGTAATGCATTCCTCTTTCACACTCTAAAATTATGTATAGTTTTGTTTAGAATTAACAAACATATCGCTAAAACAAAAAGAGGCTCACTTCAATTGGGACACCATGCATATTCTACTAGCTTAAAACTAAGCTACTAGCTCAGTGCTCTTGAATTTTATTTGAATTAGTTAACTAATTACGAACCATAATGCAAGGGCTGTATTCAACAAGGTGAATATAAATTATTGTTCTGTGACTGCTTTCGCCATACACATGTTTGCATTTTCTTGAACGTGGTCCATTATCAGGACCATTAGGGTCTTAAACCCTTTATTCCCAATAATTGGCTTTCAGGTTCTATGTCTGTATAATTTTGGAAGTATTTGGGTTCAATAAATATATATTATGATTATGGTTATATTGTTAATTGATTGCAGATGTTATTACATTTATCACTATAAGAAGAATTTCTAAACAAAAACAGCATATAATGTATCAAACTCAATCACTCGGCAGGTGCAATATATATATATATATATATATATAATCGAAGATAATTCAGTTATTAACACCGATTGATAAGAAAGCTGTTATTTAACTATGTATATACAGAAGTCGATTTGTGTACCACCGTCAGCCTGACACAATTTGTTCGACTCTCACCAGACAAGAAATGAGTAAACGTCGAAAGCGGAGATTGGTTTACAGTTACGAGAGATAAACGGTTATCTATCGTTCACCCAGCAATAGTTAACGAGAGGGAGCAAACAGATAGGAAAGCAGTCAGCCAGAAACACAGATGTACTAAGACAGACCGACGGACGGATAGTCTTGCAAATGGCCAGCCAGGCATGTGCACACAGGTACAAAAACAGAGACCAATATATAGACAGACAGACTACTGGATAAATAAATGCAAAAAGATAAGCATTATTAGAGCCTAGCAGATAAGTAAGCAAGATGACAGCCAAATGTACCCGAGATGTACAAGCGGTAGGCACGCACATAGGCAGACAAACAGGTAGACAGATGGACACGCGGTAGGCAGGCAGATAGAAAAACAGACAAGCAGACAGGTAGACAGACAGACTTACAGGTAGTCCGACAGACAGATAGATATGCAGTCAGATAGATAGGCAGGCAGAGAGACAGACAGACAGACAGACAAACAAGTAGACAGATGGACACGCGGTAGGCAGGCAGATAGACATATAGACAAGCAGACAGGTAGACAGGAAGACTTACAGGTAGACCGACCGACAGATAGATAGGCAGGCAGAGAGAGAGAGAGACATCCTTGATTACCTTCTTACGGCCACAGCACAGCATAGCAAGCAAGATTTCGAGCAGCTTTCTCCACAGGACCCACATGGGGACAGCTGGGCGGACTAGATGGACGACGATTCTTCAAAGGATCTGCCCCCGCTGCTGCCCTGGTCGTCGCCTCCGCCGCCGCCGCCGCGGCACACCCTTCTGCTGCAGCCGTCGCTAACGACAGTCCGAAAGAAACAACCAGCCAGACATCTACTTCCGGTCGCCATTTTTAATCTTTTGTATAGCTAGACACGGACACATCAACATGTACGAGCTTTCGTCCTATACAGTCCCAGGTGGTCCTCCTATATATCCGTGCTCTTAGGTAGAACCTATATCCGGGCATTCAGACACTTCTGTCACCCCCCAGCATCCGTGCTAACCAGACCGGAAGTTGACAGCGCTTGAGATGCCGTCGACGTCGTTGTGATTAGGCGATTCATTGCATCCGTATCACTCCGCCGGGACTATTTCTTGCTCGCAACGATCGATTTCCGTTTTGCATGGTGATCAATGAACGGCTTTTGTATGCCGCCGCCGACGATTTACTTACTGATTTAAACGTCGGCGCCGAAAGACTAGTTGCAACATATTGAGCAAATCACAAACAAACAGTTTGAAGCCGACTTCTTTAAGATTCGCTGGTCATACAGCTGCTGGCAATAGGAACAGATCACTCGATCACTGACAATAGGCAATTAATTAAACGTAATGAACTAATTTTCCTTTGTCAAGATCGCCTTCAGATTACAATATTATTCTCTAACAACGCGGGTGGGAAAGCAACTGACATTCATGGTTAGACCGAATGGAGGCGTGTGTTTGAAGCGATGTTTATCCATGTATATTGTATAAGGCCTACATACAGGTATACGTTGGATGGCGAATCAGAGAACAAAAATGGCGCACTGGCAGTAAATGAATTCCAAGTGCTGGTTATCGACAAACGGCCAGATTGACGCTAATCCCGTTTCGTCGCTTGACAATCCATCGAGAGTGTCATCATTCAGTCAATCAGATTGGAGCATCTCATTCACCGTACATAATACACATCGTGGTAATTCCGTCGCTTGTTACAGGCTTCGACTCCATGTTATTCGTTGCTCTAGAAAATCTAGAATACGTAACGGCACTTTGCAGTGAGCGACATCGTCCTATGTGAACTGAACAATAACTATTATCAAGTTCAGCGGTTGTTCAAAGCTGAACGACGAACGGTTACAGGGAAGACGAGTATCCTATACTATAGAACACGATCGAGTCTACACAGGGATACACCAGCCAGGAATTCAGTAGATCTAGTAGCCTACTATGACGGGATTTCCATTCGTACGGAATAATTCAGCACGGCGGCATAATATACACTGCTCCGGAATTTTCGATATTTCCATAGGCATCTTCTACTCCAGACGTGATGTAGCGTATCCTACCTAGAACGCACCGAGCCCCTCCTTTCCCCATCAGTCGTATCTCTCCAGACCGGTCGTCCCCGCACTCGGTGGTCTCTGGGAACAGACAACACAGTCAGACAAGACGCGTCCATGATTATCAAAGACGGCGTACAACCTAGCGGGGATAGGTACGCGTTAACGCGGGAGCGTACGGCAGGCGTACGTACGCCGAACACGGATGTGCGCGCGACATGGAAAACAATATGGCGCCGATGTGTGACTGTGCAGAAAGAAGCCCCGCCCACTGTCGTCTTCTGCGCATGCGTCGATGCACGGGCACGGCGAGAGACAGCTGCAGAGCTGGTGCAGCTGAGGTTGGTGCTGTTGCTGCTGCTGTTGGATACTGCAGCAGTCCACGCAGCTGCTGGTCGCATGGATCTATTATGGGGTCTGCAGATGCTTTTGAAAATGGGTGGGGTGGGGGTGGGGGTGGAGTGTGGACGGAGGGATGCGTGGAATGACAGAGGTATCCAGGAAGAGGTGCTTGATTGTAAGGCATTCCAGTGTGGTGTCAGATCGGTTCTCACACCCACCGCTCTTGGCACTTCACTCAGGGTCGGATTAATCCTTCGGTGGGCCCGTGCCAATTGTACTCGGGGACCCTGTGAACAGAGGCTTCTATCCCACCCACCCCCCAAACAGCCGGGCTCAAAAACTCATGACTTTCCATTTCCCCCCTCAAGAAATTCTTCCATGATCCATCCCATCTGAAAAATATACATTATGAAATGAAATGTTCCCCCTGTTTCTCACTGGGCGCACTTGCGCCCGCTGGGAATAGGGATAGAAGCCCCTGCCTGTGAATAAAATGTTCGGGGGCCCCATGTCGAACTGAATGCGTAAAACAAAGTATTTTATTAAAGTCTGTGACTTAGACCTAGATATTATCAGAAAGAAGTTTAGTCAGAAGAGGTGAACTCATCCTAAACCATAATATTCTTGTCGTAATAATGTAATGATGTATATTGTATAAGGTCTATCTGGTGCTAGAGCTGCGCACTTTAAAATTTCCCCAGAAACAGATGCGACGAGCCGGGACTCGAACACGCGCGGACTTGATGGCTGGTCAGGCACGCTAACTTTGAGCTAACGAAGCTTCATGTGAGTGTATTTCATCAGTTTAGCGACAGCTTATGACAACATTGGCCGTTGCCGTCGGAGACAAAATTTTGCTTTAGTTTATTACAACCGTATGTGAATGCATAAAAAAAATGACGCTTATATTGAAGATTGTACGGTGTACAGCTTTATTCACTAAGTGGAGCTATTTTATGAACGATCATCGCAATATGACGTGGAACTATTTTTGCTGGATCTCATTTGGCTTCACACCGTCATAATATTCGCCCGACGCCGATGCAATATTGCGGCGGGTCTGGGAAAGAACAGCGCAAGAGGTCACTATTGTGTCTGAAAACGTCATTTCTGTCTGAACGCTGAGGAGCAGAAGATAAAAGCGGTGGAGGAGGAGGAGGAAGAGAATTGAGGCGGAGGAAGGGAGAAAGAGGACACAGAATCGATGGAGAATGATGAGGTGGAGGACATTGGAGAAAGGATGAGTCAAATAAGAAAGATGACGTATATATATAATATTGTTGAATTCAAAAGATGGCACACGAACGAGGCAAAGAAGAAGATAATTATACGGCAAAAAGAGCAAAAGAAATTGTCTTGAGGGGCAGAAGAAAGAGAGCAGAAAACCTGACCAAATAAAAGGTGAAAAATTCACAGGAAACTATAGATAGAAAGGTGTCAACACGGGCGGACAGACTGGCGTAGAGAGATACACATTGACGGACGATGCGGACAGTATAAAGGGAGAAAGAAAGCGAATTGAAGAGCTGGCTGCGGAGGGAAGATATTGTCGATTCAGAATGAACTCAGAATGTCGGCAGAGGCGAGAGAAGGGAGGAAGAGGAAATAGAGGAAGAAGAAGGAGCCTAACTGGAAAAGAATTACAAGTAGGACGAAAACAGGGAAAATGAGGGGAAAGGACAACGTGGAAGAGGACAAAGAGAAGGCGGACAAAGAGAAGAAGGACAAGGAGAAAGAAGAGGAGGAGGAAACCATGGAGGATTACAAGAAGAAGGAAGACAAGAAGAAGGGCAAAGAGGAGAAGGGGGACAAGGAAGAGGAGAAAGAGGAGGAACGGGACAAGAAGGAGAAGGACGAATAGGCGGATGAATGAATAGTCAGACGATTGATGAGTTCGTCGTCAGTCGATTGTTACGCCTCGTTTCGACTTTCGCCAGCCTCTCGTATCCATGACAGCGGTTGCCATTGGCTACCGTGCGCGGATTAGACATATATATATATATAATTATATATATATATAATTATATATACAGCTGCCCAGTGCATGAGAGGCGCTGGGCCGCCTTGGCTGCGGACGGGTCAGGGCCACTGCAGCTGGAGTCAGTGAAACGAAGCGGCGGCTACGGAGGATGGGGAGGAGGAGTTCTTCTGTCCGGCTGCAAAGGGAAGCAGCAGCAGCAACAGCAGCAGCAGCAGCAGCAGCAGCCAGGCACCGCAGAAGATCGATCGATCGAACATCACTCTGTCCGTCTCCATTGGCGCATTAACAGGAGGAGGACTATACACGAACAATGCTAACCAGACTGCGGCGGCATATACATCGTCATCGTCTGCCATACGTGACTGGCTACAGGTCTACATCGCTCGCCTGTATTAGACATACTGGTCTGCACGGCTAGCCAACATGGTTGGTCTACATGACTGGGATGGTCAACGTGGTTGGCTTACGTGGCTGGCTGTACTGTATGGCTGGTTGGACAACATGGCTGGAACTTGAAGGCCTAAAATGACTGACTGGCCTTGAGAATGGCTGATTTACATGGCCAAAATCTCTATACATGGCTGGCTGACCAACATCGATGACTGGTCTAAATGACTGACTGGCTTGCCAGCTGTCGCGTCAACCAACCAATTATCTACTTAGATGACTGATACGCAACCTAACAGACTGGTTTCCCTGACTTTGCTATCTGTTTTCTCTGTTGACTGGCTATCGCTGACTGGCTGACTGACTGACTGATCCTCTAGATTGGTGTTCTGTTGTGGATGTTTCTGTTACTGTTTAGATTCCCAGCAGTGAGTCTCTTACATACGTTGCAAAGTGCAAGAATTGCAAAGGGTCTAAATTATGTTTGGTAGCGGAGCTGAAGCAGACTATTATTATTTGACATATTCACTTCGAGACCTCGGTTTGGTCGCATCGCTTGGAGATTGCCTGGGCCTTACTCTTCCATAAACGAAGCTTTGATTGGCATCAAAATCTAATAATAATGCGCAATCTCTATAATCAAATCAAACACTACCATAATTGGCATTAGGAATTAATGTTTGATTTGGTCCTTTGCAAAAAATTCCATTTCGTGTAATCATATAGGCTTATTAATTTTCATCGACCATCCTCATTATTCAGTGAAATTTAAGGAGAACGCAAAAGATTGAAAGGGTGCCGCACATATTCTTCCACCACCGTTGCCCAGCACGGTCCCCATAGGCATACCCGGTACGCAAAATAGCCTATGCGCAACAACTGCGTAGGGCCGTATTTCGCAGGCAATGTGGAGCCTTCACATTAAATCTATACAATAATAATAATTATGATTGACTTCAAAACCGCGCATGTAGGCCTATGAGCTAAGTGCACAGTAAAAATCCTTAATATAATTTATTATCTGTGAGTCCAGAAGAGTAACCCTAAAATTAAACATGCGTATTATAAGGTCTCAGAAATCTTTGGTGTGCCCTTCTAATTGAAAGCGTTTGATGCCGTTACCAAGAATATCGAAACACGACGGATTTATTTTTGGCATTTGCTGAACGTGATCTCAGTTTCAATCGAAAGGTGCTGCTGCTGTTGTATGAACACAGCATTATCAGAGAGAGCTCTGCCAAAAAGACATTCGCCAGTCGTGAAATAACGTGTATTGCCCATGGACGCCTGTTCTAGGGACGAAGCCCCTATACCCGGGGTCCATGGTATTGCCTCAGATATTTATGCGTTTATCGTATGCACATGCCAGTACTTTTGACTCCGTTTTGAGCGCCTCTGATTAGGTTGTACGGGAAAAGGCATTTTACAATAAAATATAATGGCCCAGTTATTCTGTGAGAAAGGCAACGGAAACCACCTCGCTCATCTCATTCCCCAGGTGGCGCAAGCCATAGAACCTGCCTCAGGGCAGAGAACTCATCATCAGTTAGCTACATCGGTAAGCCCAGGCCGCGGAAGTCTGTGTGGTTACAGACACCGCGGTGCATTCAGAGATTTAAAAATCTCGGGCTAGCAGGAGTGGGACGAAGAGGCGCAGTGAATATTCGATGACCTAAAGGCTGTAGGTTCGAACCCCACTTGACCCGCTAAGTATCGACCTTGGACAAGTTGCTTACCATGATTGTCTGTGAGGAAGACAAAGGGAAACCACCTCACTCATCTCATCCTCCAGGTGGCGTAAGCCATAGGACCTGCCTCCGGGCAGAGAACTCATCATCACTATCATCATCATTATCATCATCATCATCATCATCATCATCATCATCATGAAATACGATAATAGTAAGTAGGCCTGATGCCTATATAAAAATGACTCAAACATATTTATTATTAAGTGTTGAATTTTAACAGCTTTTCTCTTATTAGGCAGAAAGCGGTTGGAGGAAGATCTAATTCCGACACTGTTATGAAACATATAACCCTACACATAGTTAGCCTAACTTTATGGAAGACAAACACTTAGATCATCCCAAAGGGCAAAACATATCAATATCTTATGGGAAACATGCGCTGAAGCAATCTTATTGAAAACACACACTGAGAGTCTTCGATATTCCTATGGTTAACATGCACTTAAGATCTGCTCCAACGCCTGTTTCAGATTCTGCAACAGGGCTATGCCAATGCTCAGACACTTTGCATTATACTTTGCCCTCTGCGAAGAATAACCTTGAGAACAAGAAACCCATAAGAAATCGCCACGTTATAAATGACGCACGTTCGTACAATTTTCCGATAAGGTCGACTATGCTGAAGATAGAATTTCGATGGTAGTCATGCCCACATTCCTCAGGAAGTGTTAATTTATACGTGTGTGTGTGTGTAATAGCGACGCTAATATGTTGCTGTTCCTATAGCTGCAGTAAGCATGCAGAGGCATTCTTATAGCATACAATACCATGACATTCCTGTTGCTTCAATATTAAGTTCCTTGTTTTTTACGTGCTGTCGCCAAGCAAAATATTGTTCTAGTTAGCATTATCAATAATGTTTCCCATAATATTCACGGATATTCATAGTGCCTTAAATCAAATAACGTCAACAACCGTAGCACTATATGGACAGCGTATACGGTGTGTGGCAACTGTAATAATCCATAACTGCAACAATGTCCATCATATGAGAATCCATCATACCACAGCGTTGAAAAGTAGCCTAAGCAAATGCACTAAATTCATCCAGAACTAATTGGACCTTTAAGTTATGACGCAATCAATTGTTAATTTAATTTAATTTTTAAGACTGCTTTTTACTCTCAGTTTTTTTTCTTGTCAGCTCGGGTTGCAGCGGTTGCTTGTACCAAAATCTTCGGAAC
The DNA here is from genome assembly GCA_034693945.1 of Dendrobaena attemsi. Classification (NCBI taxonomy): domain Eukaryota; kingdom Metazoa; phylum Annelida; class Clitellata; order Crassiclitellata; family Lumbricidae; genus Dendrobaena; species Dendrobaena attemsi. The sequence goes on from JAQFXW010002858.1 coordinate 10,518, forward strand.
GAAACACATATCAGATATTTAATCACCCAGAGAATGGTCAAGACCAAAATCACGAGGACTCCAACAACATCCAACATCAGAAACTGATACAGAGGCAAGTCCAAAGACTTAGAACGTAGGTGACCTCCGCCATATTTGATCACGTGTTCAATCCAGTGGGCCGCCTTCTGACGACCGCTTAACGGTTCGTCTTTGAATATCTCGGACGCCTTTTTCATCGCCTTTGTGTAATTTTCGTTGTTCAAAACCTCTTCTATGGCGGAATATAGCTCTTGGGAAGTGAATTGGAAAATATTTAGTGTAATACCGTAACCTCTTTCCTGTGCCAAATGACAGTTCATGTCTTGATCGCCAAACATTGGGAGCCCAACGAATGGAATTCCGTGATAGAGCATCTCGTGTTGACCACTGTTTCCACAGTGCGTGATGAAGAGCTTAGTATTATTGTGACCAAGAATGTCGTTCTGTGGCAGCCAAGAGAAGAGATGAACGTTCTTGGGAACAGTTATCCCGTCAGTTGGTTTCGCCATGCGAGCGATAACCGTTTGTTTAAGACGCGAAAAGGCTTCGAAGAACTTCTGAATCGTGTCGCTCGGGATATGATGGACCATCGAACCGAGGCTCATCACAATAATCCCATTTTTGCTTTCATCGAATAGAGCTTCCAGTGCCGGTTCTAATGGCAATGGTGGTCTAGCGGATAGTCCAGGAACCGTAACGAGGTATGGAAAGGCTGGTAATGGGATTCCCATGTGGTGGTCGATGTCCGTAAGGATCAGTTCCGACTTTCGGATGAGCTCCTTCCACGACTGGATCTCAGGGGCGTACTGCTGAAGAAGCGTGGTGTTGTGCGGTCCAGGAATTGACACGGACATCTCGGAAAGAATGAAGGCTATCAGGTTTGTCACTCTGCCCGAAAAAGTGGTCGCATCCACAATGGGAAACCTTCCGAGAATGCGATAGAAGGCCGGCATGGCAGGCATCCTTAGCTCCCACGGCAGCAGGATGGTCGCCAGGGAAACGAAGGGTATCCCCAGGTAGCGAGGGAGGATCAGGTGGCAGGGAGCGTAGGCGAACGGCTCTACAGACGCAATATCGAATCTCAGTTCTCTGGCTTTACGCTTGAACGATTCGTCCCGCATCATGAACGCACAGTCACGGGTGTGCGCCACCGAGGCCTCGTATTCGGGAGAGCCACGACTGAAAGTTGCCGCCGACATGATCTTATCGAAATCCGCCGTTAGTCCAAACACTACGTCCTTCGGGACGTGGAAGTATAGCAGCTTAATCCCGAGTCTCTCCAGCTTTCCCGGGTCGCTGATACGCGATCCTATTACCATATACACCTCGTGACCTCTGGTGACCAATTCTGCAGCTACTGTAGCTGGTACGTTGATGTGGCTTGGGGATTGTGGGGCGGACATTAAGATCCTCGATCCAACAGTTTCGTCCGTCAGGAAGAAACTCAGATAAACTAACGCGAAAGAGATTAGGAGCTGCATCGCTAAACACTTAAACAGTTGTAGCTATATCGAATCGAAGCTTAAATGACTACGACTTAAGTATGTATGAGTTCAATGCCATTCAACCAAATGCCCTTTGTATAAAACTGTTTATTTCACTTGGCCGTTTAAAGGTTGATTTCGTTTGTCGACGTTTGCTCCACGTCTGTGTTGGATTAGAAGTAAGGCAACCTTGACTCACATCAAACGCTTTAGTAGAAAGTAAGACACCATCCTTATTCTGTCAACAAATTATACTCAGCGCTTTTTAAACAACCACAGTAAATAACCACAGTAACATGTCAATAACCTGGGAAACAAATTTGCCAGATGTTTGCCCAGTCAGGAAGAAACTCAGATAGAGTCTGTCTGTCTCTAATAAATACATTTCGTAATCGTAATCGTAATCTCGAAACTTCTAGAGCGCTCAGGGAGGCCAAGCGCGAAGTACCAGCCAATTCTCGAGCGCTGCGTCAAATAATAAGGGTTGTCCAGAGGCAAGTTTGTGGTGGGCAGAGGTCGGA
>JAQFXW010002859.1:0-12542 GCA_034693945.1 Dendrobaena attemsi
AATGCTTCTTCTTGCTGTAGATTAGTAAGATTCTGTATCGTTCTTTACTTATTTTCATGTATTGTGTAATTAAGCTTGTTTATTTGTCTTGAATTATAACTTTTTACTTCATTGAGGAATTGACTTAGAGTCTTTTGTGCTACTTAGGTAGACCTTTTAGAGCGTAGAATCATTTAATATAATCTAGACTAATTAAAATAGAGCCTTGATTGAATCTTTAGGGATCTTGGATTCAGACGAGGAGAACGGAGCACACATGGAAAACAGAGACTTCATTACTGAATCCAAACTGATCTTTTCCACTACCACCGACTACTTCCTCTGTAAACAATGCAACCAGAAAAGACACGAGAACCATCGAGGCACTGTTTCTATACGTCCTTCCGGTCTTGGAGGTTACCAGACGTTTCTCCAAACAGATGAATATACCAACCTAGTAGCACCATTCACCATCGCAGACCGAGTGAACCTTGACTCATCGCTATAGCTACCTCCAATTTACAATATTATTCACATCGTCGTTCATTTAATCTATTCTTAGAATGGATGACGCTATAGAAGTTACTGTTCTACGGCACGAGGAGAACGGAGCACACGCGGAAGACAGAGACTTCGTGACTACATCCAAACTGATCTTTTTCACTACCACCAACTACTCTGTCAACAATGCAACCAGACCAGACTTCAGAAAATTCGAGGTACTGTTTCTATACGTCCTTCCGGTCATCATAGTCATTGGAACGATAGGAAACGTTCTCTCCATCCTCGTTCTCATCCGCTGCCAGATGCGCAACACGTCCGTCTACTTCTACCTGCTGGCACTGGCTGTGGCCGACACCTGCATCCTCTACTTCAGCGCTTTCAGGACATGGATTGGACTGGTCGTCGGTTACGACATACACCACGTATCAGACGGTGCCTGCAAGTCTATCCACTTCTTTGTTCTCGTCTCCTGGCATCTGTCCGCTTGGCTGATCGTCTTGATCACGGTCGATCGCTTCGTCGTCGTCTGGTTCCCCTTCAAAGCATCCTACTTCTGCACCGTCACTCGGTCGCACATAGCAACCGCTGTCCTGCTGCTGGTGACCGTCGTATACAACAGTCACGTCTTCTGGACTTATCGCCTCGAATACGTTGATAACCTGGGACGCATAGTCTGCAAACCGCCGCCGAATAGCACGTTCTTCGATGATAAGGGATTCGAGCTTCTGAAGCTAACGACCTACTCACTTATCCCGTTCGCCATTATACTCGTCCTGAACGCTGCCATCATAACTCGTCTTCTCTGGCGCCCTGCTCTGCTGAGGGGTCGATCGAGCGACACTACGTCCACCTTCTCTGGCTCCTCTCGCACCGAATCGTCGACGCGCGGGCGCCAGGTGAAAGTGACCTACATGCTGGTTGCAGTGTCCTTGGCCTGGCTTCTCCTCACCTTACCATACGCGATTCATACGCTGCTTGTTTATAAGAACGTCCCCATCAGTTCATCGCAGATCATGTTCCGAGCAATCTCCTTCCTGCTGATGTACACGAACCATGCCATCAACTTCTATCTGTACTGCATCACTGGAAAGAAGTTCCGGCGAGAACTGGAGGACCTTTCGAGGGACGCCTGTTTGAGGATGACGGAGGGTTCGAACGGAGGAGGAGGAGGAGGGCATGGGGTCGGAGTCGGGGGATCGACCGTCTGCTCCCCTTCGCGTAAAACGTATGGAGCACGAACGAATGTGGTGGATATAGAGCTACACGAGTTGGTCAACGATTAATCCACGGAGGACATGCAGGAGTCGGTTCAGCTCAAGCGACAACGCCGTCACTCGTCTGTAAGGACATGTTCACATTGTGCAGTTGTGCACGTCAATCATAATATTCGTAATGAATGCGTTGTAAATAAACGTATATCTCAAGGACATGTACCTGTAATGACATAATAATTCTGCTTGTGATGAAACTATGAACATCTGGGCAGTGAACAACCAGTCACATGGATGTTTATTAATAATTGGTAAAGGTTGTGAATGAAATCTGTAAGAGCCTTCCATGTCATGAGGGGACAGTGTATATGCAGTAATGTGTTATCTGCTTCCAGTTATACATGTAGATTTGTACTCATGCAGATACATGTATACGTATATCCTACACTGTGTATACAATATAATTTATATATGTATACATGCATACTTACACACATGTATGTATAATTCTATGTGCAATTGTGAATGTATGCATGCACGTGTGTAATACTGTGTAGGCTTGTATGTATGTATACTCATGTCCGCATTATACGAATACATTACATACATACTCTGATTTGGATGTACTGAAAGAGGCTCTTTAGAAATCTAAATAGAATAAAATAGAATACACGCATGCGTATAACAAACGTAGGCCTATACTGTACATGGTTGCAAAAATCAAATTTATTGCAACTAAAAGTACAACAGAACAAATAATACATACAAACATGTCCGTGTATATACGTGTATATACATAATTACACACATAATTATTATGTCTATGTATTGCGTGATCCGCTCCTAGTATGCCATTTGAATCGACTTTCTGTCCGCCAAATCAAGGACGAGTAGACACCTCGAAACAGAATCATGACTTCTGTCTTGGAAGTTGTACATATACGTATACGTCTGTTGTATGCAATGCTTCAATCAATCAATTAATCGCAATTTGTATAGCGCCCCTTCAACTTCAAGATCATACTCAGAGGCGTTCCAGACCCAGGCCAAGCGGAATAGTTCAGTCTTCAGCAATAGATGAAAGCGAGCACATGCATGCACTGCCATGAAGCTCACGCATGCGCATGGGCAATGGTTGCTGGACGGCCAGAGAAAGAGAAAAAGAACGACTCTGCATGGTTACAGTGAGGGCAAATGGAACCAGCAGGCCGCCATGTTAAGAGGAGCGCACTGAACGGCGGACCGGTATAGGAGGAGAGAGGACAACAAATGGTCCGGTCGGTGTTAAGACATCAGAAACACGCACACCCTTCGCATGTATGCACGTATGTGTGCATAAACATATACGTAGGCTATGTACGCAGAGGCACTTATATACGTACATGTAGGCCTATGTGAGTATAAATCTATGAATGCATGCACATGTGTCTATATACATGTATATGGGATTATGGATGCATGCATATGCCTGTGTATATATATACACTTGCATGTATATTTGTTTGTTGTCAGGTAGGTATAGCGTAATTAATGTATGCTCGGTTCTAAATTGTACCCTGCAGTCAGAGCTGTTTTAAGAAGTTTGGGGCCCAAGGCACAACCCCTATAGGTTGTATAGCTTGATTCTAGCCATAATCTCAGTTTCAACTGTAGAATAGGCCTATAGATACCCTACACATTATAGCGATTCCTGACTTCATGCGCTTAACATAAATTCTTTTCAGTTTTGTCAATTGATCAAATATTACACATAATCCTAGTATTAGGCATATATAATTAAACTGTAAACAGAGCAATCTGTGTAGGCCTACTATAAGTGCAAAACTAAGTTAGGCCTAGGCCTGTCTAGTAGTGTAGAGAGATATCAAAATTAGCAATGAAAGATGTAACGTGCGTTATATCTTTTATTGTTAATTGTCTATTGTTAATTGTCTATTGTTAATTTCCTACTGTTAATTTTCGGTGCAAACTGAATGTGATGATATTTTGTGTAGGCCTAATGTGCAAATCCGGTCTTAGTACTCTGCTATCGGCCTTACGACCTGCTACATCGATTGTCACTTGTCAAGACATAATTATATATATTGGACCTTTCAAATCCCAGTTGAAGACTGATGCGATTTCGAGTTGATATTGATAATGCACTGTTTAAAATTCGAGCCTTTTCAATAAGACGCCGATCCCGTTATGATGAAGCGACTATTCATCCGTCAAAGCATAAAATGATGGTTTTCGTGATTTTGCTCTGAAAATGTCTCTGATTATAATTAGTCTAGATTTTCAAAGATTTCAATCACCTCACCCTGACCTTATAATACTCCCGACAGAAGGTATAAGCTTCCGTCAATCGTTCCTGCATCATTCGGGTGCAAAGCTAATCCTTAAAAAAATTAGGCTTAAATTTTGAGCAAGAACGTTCACCAATAGGCCTTTGGGTGAGAATTGTTTGAAAATGTCAACGATGGAAAAATGGATGCCATGTCATCCTCAGTCACGGCATATTATTAGGCCTATCTACATAAAATGAATCATGGTACTGATTTTTCTGTTATAAATGATACTGACATTAATTATTATGATAGTATTTCAGGAACGCAGATGTTCACAAATTTTAAAACTGGCAGACCACAATTTGCAGCGACACTAGGCCTAACTGTTTATCTTTAGCAGAGGCGATGACATCTTCGTGTTATTCGTCGTAAGACGAGCTTAATTGGTGTTGACAATATTTAACAGCACTATGACTGTACTTTCTCAGTTTGAAACTAAAAAGATAGCTTAGGCCTATTTTTGGTTATTTGGCCAACCTTTCAAATTTAGTAACTTCCGTTTTATGTTCGTAGCACCTCCTTTGCAGAATTGTCGGAATTTACACTGTTTAGTACTAACATTTTCCACTGTTGGTGGACCGCCGCGGGGCCCCTTTAGGCGTGGGCCCAAGGCACGTGCCTCGCGTGCCTCGGCCTTAAAACGGTCTCTGCATGCAGTGGACTGCATGCAGAGACCGTTTCCCTATATGCCAAATATTATTAGGCTATGCGTTAGTTGTGTCACAATCATGTCCTGCCAATGTAACTTCGCCGTCGGATGGTTGGACAAATGTAGCCCGTTCAGGTTATTGGGCGCGGCCAAATTGATAAGTTCTGTCCATTGTCTTCTATTGCGTTCCAGGTCAGTTCCTATAGAAGTCCCGCATCCATCGCAGGATGTTGTCGATCCATGCTGTCCTCGGTCTTTCCCGCTTCCGTTCACCCTCTACGAGTCCCATTATCAGGCTGCCCTCAACGTTGTCTCTCTGCTTTCTCACGGTGTGTCCGAAGTATACGCCCTAGACATCGTAGCTTCCGGGTTTGGTCGTGGCCATCAGTTTCCTTTTCTGTCCCTGCTTGTGAAGACACTTGTTTATTAGGCATCATTTTTGTTCAGTGTTCACAGTATTTTAAGCCATTTTATGATGCACTTATTCTCGAATGTCTCAATGCGTTTTCCTCTTCTTTTCTTAGTGTCCATGCTTCGCATCCGTAGGTGTCGCCACGGTCCACTTGCCATTCCATACTTTCACCAGTAGCAATTTGGTTGTATCCACAATCCTGAAGGTATACGCATAAATGATAGGCCTAGGCCCTATCTCTATTTTCGATAACTGATTTTGAAACTTTCCAGCGATCAGTTTGAACTCTGTCTGATGTACAAAACTCTCTTCAGCGCTCTGTTTGTTCTCAATGTTTTGTTTTACTGGTCTGAAATGGTTTGACCGCAAAATAGGCATAGGCCCTCTATAATAATGAAAGGATTACAGTGTATTTGGTGTATTGTGTGTTGTAAAGTGTGTAAGCCATAAATAGGTGCGGCCAGTGTATAGCCTATTCTAGTCGGCGAGGGCCTGTTTATGTATAGTTTCGTTTCTAATAAACTTTTCTGCTAGATTATTTCTCTGTGCAAAAGAAATGCAATTTAATAAAAGAAAGAGTTTTTGAATGTCTTTGAATGTCTGCATTGTTCAAATGTTCTCCTTCGTTCTTCTTTTACGTTTGTAATTTACATTTATATCATACACAAATTCAACCATGCAGTTGCAATGAGACATTAATTTTGAGGCATGCAGTTGAAAGAGAAAATCGACTTCGTTATGGCTATTATATGGGATAGATCAGTGGTTCCCAACCCATGGCCTGCGGGCCAAAAATTGCCCGCTATGCTTTAGAAATGGCCATCAACCTCTCAAAGAATTAACAAAAATATATGAAAAATTGACAATTTGGATAGAAAATGATGTATGGTTATTTTCTATTGCAACTTATATTATTTGGACGTTTACAAATAGCGTTAAACATTCTATTTTTATTCCATTTTAATAATTCTTTTTATATATTTTAGTAAATCTCTAGTCAAATATAGCACAAAATAAAAAATTATATGGACAAAATGTATAAGATTCCCTAGATCAGTTGTTCCCAACCCGCCTGGCTCGCGCACTAATGTGACTCACCAGGCTTCAAATTTTAACCTTGTAAAGGTGGTCCTATAATAGAGTTTAAAACGGTTGCGAACCACTGAGTTAGATCTTCTCCTGCATAACATTTTCAATCATCACTTTTTGAACCAGTTATGTGGGTTTATCCCGAGTCTCAGTTTATCCCCGAGTCTCAGCTATTAATATGGGTCCCATATTATTGGCAGCGGTTTTCGATCTCTTGAAACTCAAGTCAAGGACGACTTACAAATTCTCGTCTCGGTCAGAGAACACCTTAAAAAATTTGTGAAAACAAACCAAATGCAATTAATGCAGAAAAATACAGAATCACGTTTGTCATAAATCAGCATTTTATTAGTTTCCTGCTGCCATTATTGCCTTGGAAATTGAGAATTTCTTATAAATTGAGGCAATAATCTATTTCTCTGTCTTAAATCAAGAACACGTACATTTATAGGTCTTGCTCGCAGCCCAGCAGGCAGTCAGTTAGCTGCGGACCACTGCAGGTAGTCCACCGACTGCATGGTTCCACGCATGCGGGCATGCTGGTAGTTTCAGCCATCTGCCATCACAGGTCTGATTACGGAACGGTAATAAAGAGCTAAATTAGTACAGACTGTGAGGGTTAGGCTTGAGTGAAATACTGAAAACTTGGTGGATTTCAATCGAAGCAAATCACGACTACACAGGACTGTTACAGGCCTACGCAGTCTAATGCATGGATTCAAACCCACATCAACTTACAGGATTCGAGAAAACGAAGGTACTAAGTCTCGTCCAAGATGTCCAAGATACTCAAACTGTGGAATGTAACTGATGAATGAATGAGTATTCTTTTCGACAGCACCGACAGCACTTTCAAACTGGCTTTATTAGTACTTCAAACATCTAAATCTTGATGTGTTTCATTTAAAATATCTTCATAGTTGCTATGATGTCATGTAATTCTTACAACATACACTGTCAGACAGAGGAAAGTGGATGTGTGTTGTTAGTTAGACTTTGCTTGCAAATACAACTGGTTGTCATGGATGGAGTTTATCAGGGACAATACCCCATGGAAAAGTGTACAACTTTTTAGCCCATGCATGGCTTAGCCCAATGAGTGTTAAGCCTCCCCTTCCATTTAACATTACGTCTTAATTAGAAAAGAAAACAAATACTTTTAAAAGACTTTTTCATCAACTTTTTGATAAAGTGATTAATGCATTTTGGGAAGTGATGACTAAAAAACAATAAAGATCATAAACTTTTTGGGAAAGTGATGAATGCATTTTGGGAAGTGATGACTAAACTACAAAGGTTATAAACTTTTTAAAGTTAAGATTGTGCAGTTGTCTGGCGCTCCCCCCTCCCCGTGAACCGAATCCAAATTCTGCCCATGGTGGTTGTGAATTATTGATAACCATTTGGATGAGCATTATGCTTCAGAGACAGATAGTAGATCAGCCATAATTTCTCTGTCCCGAATTGCACGCGCCGCGATTGCGCCCTCAGCATCAGTAGCCTAATTTAGATGGATAAAGGAATCGCGTGGGGGGGGGGCACGAAACACGTCGACAGGCATTCATTCCTGTTGCCTTCGTATAACTCGCGTGGCACGCATCAAATATCTTGCGCTCGAGTAACGAAACGGCCACACAGACGCCAGCAGAATAACTTGTCATTATATAATGTGTAATAAGATAGCAGCACCGATATGTATGGGCAACATTATACCTATATATATGCCTATAATTACATGTATTATATATATAGGCCTATACATAAAGTACAGGGCTAGGCCATATATGTACGAACTTCGAGCGTCCCCGTACATTGACTTGGGTGAGTTGGGTCTAAATGGTGTCTCGACAGTGAGATAAAACAGATCTCTGAAGCTACACCAGACACGCTGATCATTTTAGATGGTTGTCATAACGGCATTATTTCACAAAATTAATTACGATTCGAATTTGCTTTACGGGAAATATTTTATGTAGATCAGTCGATATTTTGAAGACATCCTAATATCAAATTTCTGCATTTCCTCAGAAACTATAGTTTTCTCTGTATTAAGAATGTGAGTTTGCCCTATTTCTCAATGACTATGCAGTCAACTACAGCTCAGATAAATTACTGTAGGCCTAATAATTATGATGCTTGCACTTATTAGCAACTCGATTATTGAGAAGTGCTCGGATATAAGCTTAGAAGTAAGTGGTCATTGAAAATAGTTCGTGCCATGGTATTGAAATTTAAAAATTTATGTACTATATATTTTCTAGCTTAGCTGTGGGGCTTCACAAGCATGGCATGTTGTTCAGCTGTCTTCCAAAATTATCCCAAACATGTATGTGATAGGCCTATTAGGGTATTTAGGGATGCCTGATCAATTCATCGCTTGCATAAAAGATTTGCGGATTGCCTTTAATGCAACGTAGGCCTGTCCTACCGGTGTATTTAAGAGATATGGGCGAATACTGTGACCCATGCAACTTTCCGAAAGTCTGCTCTTGTGGCTCTTGTTTGCGAAGCAGTAGACCTTGCTGCAGAGAGTCCAGTCAAACCAATTGCATTGAACACATGTGGATTTGTAATAAATATCATAGTTGATAAAAGACGAAGGGTTCTCGCCTCTGTCTACGTCTAACTCGTGCCTCGAGTAACCTGCAGAGTATTCCACGCCTAATCGTTTTTGCAGAATGGTGTCAGCACTTGAGACTCGTATTTGCGCATCCGCCATAACAAACAACAGGATTAGGCCAACATATAAGCCAGCGGAAATATGATTTAGTATCGTCTGTATATATATATATGAGATTTCGTATTTGTATAATGGAGGATTTATTTTCAAGAAACCGAAGGATGCAACAGTAGACTATCTCGGCGTCGAAAGCATTGCCGGACATCCCGTGGTCATCGAGAAGACATACAGTGTGTCATGGAGATCGTCCTCCAGAAGAGCAATTCAAAGACGTCAGATGGTTTTGATATACTTCAACTTAGTATACAATCATGTAGGCTCTACTTGTCATTGTCTGCCAACGACCAGCAGATAATTATGTCGCACGAGATAATTCTGCCAATCCAATTGCAGTTTATTTCCAATGGGCTTTATAGATCTGACAGAACTATCAAACGTAATGACCAGCTGATCCACAGTCTCATTGGTCGATTGATCAAACGAATAAAGTATGAAAATATATATATAGGCCTATGATATTTTATATATATATATAATTATTTTATATAATTATAAAAAATTGAAGAATGGCGCTCTCGTTCTGTTATGACAGTGCACGTGGGCGATTGTTTTAAAACAAATTTCGAGTACAATTGAATTGACATGATCGCGCAAACAGTATTATATTATAATTACAGGCTGTATAAAGTAGTCACAGTAATTAGTTGTTTCTGCTGTGGTAGACTTGAGTAGATTTTACGAAACAGCCTATACACAACTGACGTATTTCTATTGCTTCACTTTGATGTCGAGATTATTTCGTATGTCTAATCGTAGACCTGTTATTTGGCTATATAAATATCAACTTTTGGAAACTATAGGGCCTACTTAATATATGCACGTACAATGTAGGCCTACATTGTGTATATTTAATAATATACAAATTGTGTATATTATATACAAATGGAGTTTTGCCTTTGATCTTTTGTGACAGTGAGAAACGGAGTTGTGGACCTACGTCAACCACGATGTTGGCCTTTTACGATGGACCCGAAGCCATCAATACATTGTTTTCATATTGTAGAATACTAGATATTCCGACCATCTGCAAGAAAGCCTCGCCAGTTTTACGATAAATACGTGATCCCATCCTGCGAACTCACCAAACCCTAATCAGATAGCCTACATCTTTCACTCAAAGCCGAAAGCACTACGACATTAGGCCTACTTTTCACAAATCTTATTTATTTTATTCATTCATATATTTGTTGGCTTTGAGAGATTACAAAATGTATTTAACCTCGCCTGTCTATCAATGTTGTACTGTCTTGTTCTTGTCAATAAAAAACTTGCTCAAGGTCCCAAAGCATGGCTCTATTCTGAATCGAACCCGAGAGACTTCAACCATTCCACTACACCACCACGACTCACAATTCCCTCTTCCTCTCACCTTTCTCGCTGTTACAACTCTGCACACTACCCGCTTTGGTCGTCTGCCTGCCTGACCCATTTGGATTTTGACCTTCACTCTCCTTCCTGCTGATAGTGACTTCACTGACTTGACTAATCGCCCTCGAATAAGCTGGTTCTTGTCACTTCGCTTTGTGGGCTAAGTAGAAATCTCGAGATTACGATCAAGAGTTTATTAGGCCTAATTGTTAGTCGTTCAGTTCCGCTTGGGACGCCTGCGTTTCTATATTATTAGAAATACTATGATTTATGTCTAATGTTTGGCAAATATTTGCAAAACCTAATTGCGTGATCTGATGAAATTAAGCTGACACTGCTCATATAGACAAAATATATACACCGTGAGGCATAAAAAAGGAAGCCCCTAGAACAATCGGTATTGTTTCAATAATATTCAAACAATGTCAATAAAATTCATGAAAGTTATAGCTAAATAGCAGGCAATGTAATAAAAAAAATTACAATTTGTATTCATGACAAGCTCTCCTTGTTTAGCTTCCACTCATGCGCGAAGTCGCTTGCGGCATTCACGCACCGCCGAGTCAATAACTATTCTTTGGTCAAGATCGTTCAAGCTTACGAAGATCTTCAACATCACGGACTTTTGTTTTGAAAACCATTTCCTGCATGCATCCCCACATTTTATAATCTACGGGATACCAATCTGGGCTGTTAGAGGCCACAGTGTAGGCATTATGAAGTCAGTAGTATCATTCGTCAGAAGCGCAACCGTTTCTCGAGCTCTGTGCTCTGGAGCACCATCTTGCTGGAAATGTATAATTTAGAGAATTCTAGAATTTCAGGTAGAAGGTCTTCCATGAGTAAAATGTCTCTATAGTATTTATTTGCGTAAATTGCATTTGTTTTGATCAATTATTGTATGAGTTAAACGATTTTTCTATGGGCTTCCTTTTTATGCCTCACGGTGTGTTTAGTTATGTGAGCTTGATAGCTCGAGATTACTTGCATGTTCGTGGCTCATAACTAATTATTGTTTCACTTGCAAGAAATAGTAAATAATTATTGTTACCAGACCTCAATGCTCCTTCCACAAATACTAGGCCCCACCCCTATGCCTGTACTGCATGTATACCCAAAATGTATGCTTAAAGTTAACTATGTATACACTATACAGTATAGTTCAAGGATAGTATATTCATGCATACATTGTTTCTAGGGTGTGTGACTGTGTGTGTATATATAGAGGATATATATATATATATATCTACAAGATGAATAATGAACTACTCTTATCCATTCGACTTGCTGTCTGTAACAATTAGTGAAGGTATACATTCCAGCTGTTACGCTTCTAAGGCCAAATGGAGTATAGCAGATGAGACAGCTAGATACACGCAGGCATATTATATTATGCTCTAACATTAGTTGATCGTATATTGTATGTATAGCCAGTTAGGACTGCACGGAACGCCGCTTCGAAGTTACATAGAGCACATGAAGACAGGTTTTACGATTGGGTTACGTTGGACAACAGATGAATGAGAAGATCTAAAGCGCGGCTGCAATAAACCTCTCTGGCACTCTTCAAATTGCTTGTCTGCATATAATTATGCAAAATAGTAGGCCTACCATGTTCCCTAAACTAGTATTGGGGTATACATAAATAGACAGAGGTTATGTACGCGGCGTGTATGTAGCATTATACATGATTGTATGCAATTGCTTGTGAGGCGTGGTGGTTTAGTGGAATAGTCGCCGCTGTGCGTCCATCAAAGGGTCGCGGGTTTGATTCAGACTCAAGCTATTTCCTATAGGGGAGAGACCTTGAGCATGTCCTTCACTCACAATTACTGGAGGAGCTTTGGCGTGTAAACTCAGACACACCTCTGAGCTGTAGTCGGGAACGCCTCTGAGTAGTAATAGTAGACTTAAATTAGAGGCTGTGTAGAAATACAAAAAAATAAATAAATAAGTAATATGTATGTGTATATAGACTTCTTACATGTACATGTATGCACGAAGGTGTATGTGGATATGTATATGTGTAGGCATGTATGAATGTACGCCTATAATGTATATTAATATATGTATGTACTCTGTACGTGTGTACCAACTGTACCATGTATGTTCTGTTTATTATTTATTTTTTCTTTATTCACACATTTCTATACCGCCCCTTCAAGTCTTCCACTACTCAGAGGCGGTCCCGACTACAGCCCGGAAGTGTGTCGAAGTTTACACGCCGAAGTGCAACGAGCATCTGTGAGTGAAGGACTTG
>JAQFXW010002860.1:0-12538 GCA_034693945.1 Dendrobaena attemsi
TCCTTACGCGGTGGGTGGGATTCGAACCCGCGACCCTTCGGTTGCAAGGCGGCGACCTTCACCACTACACTACCATGCCCCACGACTACTTCACTCCAATGGATAAGTGAAGCAATAATTGTAACTGTCAGCTTCAATGTAATATTGCACTGGCACAATATAAATCAATTAGAATTTTGAAAGGCACTCGAACTATTTACTTGACCAAAGTATCTACAACTACATGACGCGAATCAAGTGTCTGTACTTACGGTAGATTTAAGTTAGTAAGTAAGTAAGTAGTTTATTCGCTACAAATTAAAAATATCAATAGGTTATAACACACATACAAATTCAGTGGCGGGCTACCGGTGAAGTCACACAGGACTCATCTCGACGGTCACACCGGCAATTAAATACTGCCACTTACAGTCCACTACTATTCAGAGGCGGTCCCGACTACAGCTCGAAGGTGTGTCGGAGTTTTACACGCCGATGCGCTTCAGCAGATGTGAGTGAATTAATTGCTAAAGGTCCATACGCGGTGGGTGGGATTTGTACCCGCGACCCTTCGGTTCCAAGGCGGCGACCTTCACCACTATACTACCATAACATTAGACACACTCAAACTTAGTACAAGTGTTCTTGCTTTCAACAGACAAAAATACTTGTACTTGAGAAATAAGTACTTGTATGCATACTCGAAACGTAAGTAGTCGAAACAACAATGATCTACAGCATAATGAATCTATCAGAGAACTTCTCACTTGCTGAGTTTGGAAGCCAAGTAGAAGAGAAGAAGTCCACAGACGAGTCGAGCAAAGATCCAGACATCGAACCCTTCAAGAGGAGAAATCACAAACAACACAAAACATTACAAATGACGTTTGCCTCCTCAAGTCATTTGAAGTAATTAAACATTAATATAACTGCTGTTTATCAATCGGAGCTGAAATCGGCCGAAGTTTTAAAATACATTTTCACCAGTTCTAAACACAGTTAGACTTCTGTATCGCATCAGGACTTTTGTTATAGCCCATCTTACAGCTCTTGCAAGCTTAATCAGAAGCGCTTCTGCAACACTTCAAACCACCGTGTGCGACGCCGTACCCACCTTGCTTTGCAATTCAAACAGCAAACAACACCCGACACCGAGAAATGCACATATGAAATGCGTAATTGTAAAATTCAGTAACTTCTATAGCACAAGAAGGTATGAACAAACCCTACACTACACTACGTCGTAAGGCGCTATATATAATTTAGAGTTACAATTACAATTTACAGGTCAATATTCAGAAGATTAGTCTGACAGACAGGCAGCCAACGAAAAGTCTTAAGCTGATAACAAAACACTTGTAAAGAACTGAGCAGACAGAGTTCAAGCACCCAAAGAAGTTCGCTCACCACCACGAACAGTTCTTGTTGAAGCTATGACTAAAGAAAAATAAGCAAATGGCAATTGATATTGACCAGCATGTTGCAGCCAGTGTGCAAATGCTTAATTCACTTATATTAAAGATCGTGGTATGCTGGTACAGTTGTCGTGGCAGAAGATCCCCATTGACCAAACCTTCTTGCCAATGGGCATCTGCCTACTGCTCAAGTGGGGAGTGAGCGATGGCATTTCAGCGGTTCCCTTCAATTCCCGAGAGAGTTGGGTGGGGTGGTCGGAGGCGGAATGGTTGCTGGCTGTTGAATTGAAGGGGTTATCGCTCACTCCCCACTCAAGCAGTAGGCAGATGTCCATTGGCAAGAAGGTCTGGCCAATAGGGATCTTCTGCCACGGCAACTATACCACGGTCTTTAAGCTACAACCTTAGCTAAGAGGAAAGAAAAGCATGAAAGGAGCAAAACCCAAGCGGTTAGGAAGTATTAACAAGATAATTGCATAGCGTTTTCTTAAATTGGATGAAACTCGGAAGCTGTTTATTTCCTCGGGCAGTCTAGACTAGAATTAAAACTATGCAGTTGCCCACAAACCAAAATCCCACACTGCCGAATACAGTGTGGGATTTATGCATAAGTCAAGGCAAAGAGTTTGTGTTGCCAGACACATAATTTTAAATCAATCAATATGGATGGGCGGTGTAGCTGTATAGCATGTAAGACTACAATCAACATAGTACTGTTAGAAGGCTCTCGCCCTGTTAACAGTATCTCATCCTTTTCTAGGAATTCTTTGCACTGGCTTTCTGTCTAACAGCGCATCCACTTCAAGATCCTCTCTGTTGTGCAAAATTGTATTGCTGACTCAGCTCCTTGATATCCTCATGGATCTCTGCATCCCGGTCTCTTCCCTGCCTGATCTCTCAAAACCTTCTACTTGTTCCTCTCATGAGATCTACCACGGCTCAAACCCGAAGCTTTGCCTATGTTGGACCTTCAGCTTGGAATTGTCTTCCTCTTGACATTCTCTCCCTCTCCCCCTCTGCATTTTGTTAGTGAAAATAGCGAAATTGTATTGCTGGCTCAGCTCCTTGCTATCTCATGGATCTCTGCAGCTGACTGGGTCAGGAGCGCCTCTGTTGATGTTTCTCTAAGAGGCACTTTATAAATTGAAAATTACAATTAAATTAGAAAAACGTATCCTTTTCATACATTCTAAAAAACTTCCTACCCCAAAAATCGCTCCAAACAATACACCCGACAAAGTCTGAAACTATTCAACCATTCAATGCTTTCAAATTGTACTACACACATATTATCACTTGTAATGCAATAGTTACTAAGAAAATAAATATTTATGTGGCAGTCTAGCAGACAACCCATGTATGTGTTCAAATACAAGAACTTGGTGACACACTAATACACAATGTTATGACACCCTTTCTACTTCAGGTCAGTTTATGTTGTGATACAAGTTCGTTACAGCTCTCATTTCGCAGTAATTAATATGAGATAATTAAATGTTATGCTAAGATTACTGTTAGCTTTCTAAAATTATATAAAATTATCTTGAAAGATAAGATTCAATGACTTTACCAAACTATGAATTTATTTTGCAGCTTCCAAAGCATACCTTGCCCTGTGCAACAAGTTCTTTCTGTGCCATGGTTGCCGCCTTCATAAGTGCACCAATTGCCATGGCAATTGATTTGCATGCTTCTAGAATCTGTTCCTCAAACTTTAGATCTTCATTTGCTTGCTAGAAATTAACATTCAAGGTTAGTTCACATTCAAAATCGCATCAATAAGTATTATATAATAATGAGACCCAAGCACAAGGCTGCCATCGGGGGATGAAGTGTTAGTGACTTCATTTTCTTGGTCTCGACATACGAGGGCGGGTGGCCAGTCCTTTCCCTCACCGTCTCATCATCCATCGACTATGTAGGTCAGTGTGCTCATCATAGCTGAGTCGGCTAGGGAGTGATCATGGAACAGAAATCTCAATCCAAATTTCTGCCCAGGTGGGGATTGAACCCCGACTTCTCGGTTGACGCCAGTCCAGCACGCTAACCACTGTACTATCGAGCACCCCCTATAATCAATAATCACATTTTAGCTACAATAACTTGATCAATGATCTATGAAATAAGTAAGTGGACAAAGTTACAGACACAAAATGGCAGCAACAACTGCATCCATTCCAATCTGCACTTCCCTCAACAATGTTAAACATCATTAGGCAGACAATTTTATCGGATAGCTAAACATAGCTTGGTTGCTAGAAGTGTCAATGATAGGTCTATGCGAATTCACATGGAATCCATCAGATAACAGAACATTAAGAAGACTTTGAAACATGTATAGAACAACGACCGTGAATCTGACGAATCACTTTGCGATTGTCTTGTTCAGAATAGTTGATGATTGAGTTGACTGGACTGGTTGCAAAATAAATGTCTGTTACAGAAGAAATGGCTGCAGGCATATGCAGAACTCACAAATGTAATGAAAACCGTCCAAACCGTGGTAAAATCTTTATAAAATTCGGATTTATCCCAACACACAGATTCAGCAACATCATTCTTCATACTTGAAGACTTTACCAAGTTAGTTCAGCGTTTAGATAAAACAATCTGACGAAATGACACAGACAATTTGTCAACAGAAACATGGCTGCTGACACAAGCAAAATTCTGTTCATATAAAGTACATGCTTACTTACATACTTATTTACTTTGAACACCACATCACCCAAATGTTGACTGAGACAAAGATAAGAGATAGATAAAGGAGAATAAATTACAGTTGGCATTCCAATAGGAAGAAAATAAATAGAACAGGAAAACGAAGTCTGTTGTGTTGGGAGCATGATCACTGCAGATTCCACAGAGAATTTGACAGAAGTGTACCACATTGATAAAGGGAAAGAACTACCGAGGAAGAAAATAAACAGAAACCTGAAGAAACAGATGATAAATACATTGGTATGAATAGAATGTTAGTGCTGCTAATCCATATACTTCAGGAAAATGGACCATGAGAACAGAGACATAAAAGAAAAAAATGCACTGAAGGATAGTAGAACAAAAATATACACATTAACACATTATATTGAGAATTTGGTCGACAGACTGCAACCACGGAAGAGCATGATACAAACAATCAGAGACAGACAAAAGAAATGGACCGTACACATGCCTAGAGGAGGTTCACTTTAAGAATGGTTATTGAAGAAACATGGATTGCTTAAAACTGTTTTCTTCCGCACGGCCTGAGTTGGGAGCGCCTCTGAGTAGAAACCTTGAAGGGGCGCTATATAACTTTTGATTGATTGATTGAGACAATCAAGATAGAGATATGCTCGATTGGATGAGCGTGGATAGAAATGGAAGTCTCAATCAGATGTTATAGCAGAGGAAGCATTGGTGACATCGGAACCCGTCTTCAAGGGTAGAAAAACTTGCCGACTCTGGATGTTGTTGCCTAGTTTTGTTGTCTGATGGTTTAATAACTGTCTGAAATAAATGTCCTCTACCTTTGGACGAGTGCGAGGTCGGAGGCTGGCAAGCTTCCGGGCAGCTGCCTCAATGGAATTGGCAGCACTCAGCAGCTCTGCCTCAGCAATTACAGTTGGATCAGACATGTCTACCCAATCCGTTCCTTCAAAAGAAACATGCAACTACAATATACATTAACTGTGCATGACATACATCATATACTGCTTGAGGAGCACTTGATGAAACCCTAATGAGGAAAGAACAAGTAACATACACCTTTGAGTAGTCTCACTTGAACAGGTGCTATATAAATTCTCTTGGATGAAAGAACAAACCTCTCAAATGTTCACAAGTGGCAATTATGAAACTTAGTTAACCCTTCAATGCCTAGAGGGATAGGAAACCCATACCATTTACTACCTTCCCGGCATTAAAGGGTTAATTACTATGCAAGATGGTGAGTACACAAAACAAAAGCAACAGTTATGAGAAACATCAAGACTTGTATTTTACCTTTGATAAGCTCTGCTGTTTGAACAAGTTCTGTAACAGAGGCAGCAACATTCTTCGACAGTATTACAAGCCTCTGCTTATTTTCTTGCGTAGGACGCTGAACAATCTACAAGATTCACACGTGTAGACCTATAAGCAACAAGCTAATGGGAAATCTTATCTGTCTAGAAACGACAATTCTACTCTGATTTGCTGCCTGTTTTCTTAACACGGGGAAAGAAGACAAACTATTAACTAACTCACTCCTTGCTAGACATATTGGTAGCTAGTAATTATGAATTTCAATACTTCATTTCTCTGGCTCTCTGTGAAACCAGTACCTCTAGATATTATGCACCCAATCATAAAAATTATTCATGCAATTTCATTCTTTCACTGATGAGACAAAAGCATCAGCTACTTTAGTGTTACTTTACGTAATACTTTCTTATTGGATATAGTCAAATGTTTATATTTTACGTACATTAAAATCATAAAATTCCTTTGGTAAAAAAGAGGTATTTGTATCATTGAATATTTCAATTAAGTTGTTTATATAAATTTTCTACATACATTCAAAACATGTGAACATTACCTAACTGGCATCTTCAGAAGGAAAGATAGTCAAGCATCATAATGAGAGATGTGATGGGATATCCAGAAAGTGATATGATAGAGACAGCAGAGGACATTAAAAAGGTCGACTAACTAGACTGTTAATGAAAAATTATGTGCAATCTCTAATACTATAATTCTGAGTGTCTATAGGATGTCTCACGATTGTTCGTGTGTGTCATAGATGTCATAGATGTCTAAAATCGGACAAGCGAATGCTACTCTATGAGGAGATGTAAATAATTTACGAAACATTCTTCTGAGAAATTTCAATCTGCTTTGCTATTTTCAGCTTCATGCATCGTTCAGATATAGACATTTTAAGTTTCGAATTGGTTTTAAATAATATACTCTGATTGTGCCGACATAATTAATGCACTATCAAGAGTTAGCTGCAGCCAATAGCCCTTTCTAATAAAAATGACATCTTCCATGAGTCACCATTGCCCAATCACGCTGCAAAGAGTGGAACTAACTATAATTTACAAGTCAGCGGGTGATCATGTTTTGACAGAAAAATTCATGTAGCATCAATCATTGGAAATTATTTTAAATAGAAGAAGTTAAATATGCCTCAATTTAATATTTAAGACTAATCCAAAACTGGGCATACGACAAAAAATTCCTGGTTGCACTGTATTCCATTTACGATGTGCGGGTTAGCGATATGCCCATTTGTATGAATTTAGGTCCTATGTATTGTACAAATATACTTATTCATTATATTTAGCTATGGTAAATCCTCTGCGAAGAGGCATAATTGTTATATCAGGGACGCCTTGGCATCGTGAGGGTCGGTGAGCTTGACATTAAGCATTTTGTGAGTCAGTTTGGGTCAGGTTAGGCGTCGTGTCAGGCTTCGTGAGCTTCGGTTTGGCTAGAGTTTGTATTGTCTGTAGTAATGGCGTAAGCACGCTACAAGAGACTAAGGCATACCCGATATAAAATTGTGCTGGTAAAGTCAGATGGCATAGTCATGGACAAATCGTCAAAATTACGCTGGAAAAATTACCCAAGCAATGATGGGTATGAAAACCAGTCAATTATAAAATAGTCTTTGCCAACAACCTGCATGCCTACCATCCGGAGCAATAATACACAATCCTGTTTATTTATATGTGTTTATTCCCAATAGGTAACATAGACAGTTACCATACAATATATATACTGTTATATTCACGTTTTTGTTTATTGTTTAACCCTATAACGGCCATGAAATCTTTTACCTACCCCCTAACAACCGCATATCTTTGTAAAAAAATTTGAAACTTGCAATATCTCTGTCAGTTGTTGACATATAAAGATGAGCTAAACATAGTTCTTTTGCAATTTATCTACTCTTGCTATCCCTCCATTTGCCATCCCTCTGTTAAAATTTTTGAAAATATTAATTCGGGATACCCAACAGTGCCCTCAAACAATACCCCCTAAAAAGTTTTATGTATTTCATGTTCAAGGCAGCCTACGCAAAAAATTTCAGCCACAACAGGTATTATGTGAGCTCAGAAAATGTGTAGAAATTGTTTCCAAACATTATGAAACAAACTTCTTTCTGATATCTTGAAAACTGACTGAGATATCATTTTTTTATATTAATACCATAGAACCTACAGACTGAGAAAAATGAAAAAGCATCACGAACATTTCAAAAGAGTAACTGGTCAATACTTGATCAGTAGTTGACATATAGGAATAAATTAACACATGTACCGCGAAATGAAATTTTGTTCAACAGCGAGAGAGTCTAACTGACCATTTGATGGGGGCTACAATGACACCAACGGGTCTATTGTTCTCCGAAGCGCAGAAGCCGTGTCATAATTTAAACTTTATATACGCTTTGCGGCGCTCGCCGCTGATCTAATGGATCACAGTCTGTGCTGAATCGACTCAAATACTAATCAGACACGCATCACTGCTGTCAAAGACCATTGAGACGGCAAGATCCATTGTAGCATTGTTTGCCTTGTTAACCCTATCAATACAGGACTCTGAAGAACGAGATATCTAGACCCTTGCGTCCGGGCATACCTAATTTATGACGAGATATCTCGCTCCTAGCAGTTAATGTGTTAAGGTTTCCAGTTTCTTGAAACAATTCTCATGGTTTGATTTAGCGGTTTAAAAAATGCTTCTGCTGAATGAAGTCGCAGGCACTTTTTTAGTTGATCAAGGCTGCAGTTTGCACTGAAAGTGCTCTAAGCAAGTTTAATAGTGCGATGATACTCGGGCGCTATAAAATAATAAAAATTGAATAGCCGATAATGCATGGAAAGGCCGTTCTGTTTTCCAGTTGGCTAAATTAATATTCACTCCAGAGTCCTGATGCGGTCTTTAATATGTCGGATTGAAATCTTGGTCCATTCAATTCTCCGGGATCTAAATAGCACCACATCCTTGATGGTGGTGTATCTCACGTGATCAGTTCATTGCAAACTGAACAGTACCTAGGTCATATATATGTTGGGTATAGAAATGATACATTACACTGGATCAGTTTAATTGTTTTGAAAATTAAATACACTATATGTATAGTTATTGCAATGACTTCAGTGCAATGTAATTGTTTTGGATCAGTTTTCTCTTGTTTTACACTGCGAGGACAGCTATGAACATTCTCAGGTTAATTTATTACATGTACATAAATCCATCACCTAGTAGCTGTTTGTCAGCATGAATTTTAGTGCAACATACGTGTGGATCACTTTTCTTAAGAGAAATAGCCTACATGTAATCGAACAGTTCCAAGGCTGTTAGGATACATTGGTTGTTACCTCTTCAGATTTGGGTTCAAACTCTACAAAAACTACATCTGCAGCATGATGAATACTGCTATGCAGAGTACTTGTTCACACATTTCTATACTGCCCCTTCCAGTCTCTTACTAATCAGAGGCGGTCCCGACTACAGCTCGGAGGTGTGTCGCAGTTTACACGCCAAAGCAATTGTGACTGAAGGACTTGCTTAAGGTATTTACACGGTGGGTGGGAACCTGCAACCCTTCGGCTGCAAGGCAGAGACCTTCACCATCACGCCGCACTGCAGCATAGTAATCACTACCCTTGTGTGCCATGGTTGAAACCTTTCATACCCACGTGCTACTAAGTTTAAGAGACTGCTTTTCTTCCCATTTCAGTATGTATGTATGTATTTCTATACCGCCTCTTACAGTCCACTACTATTCAAAGCCGGTCCTGACTACAGCCCGAGGGCGCTTCAGCAATTGTGAGTGAAGTACTTGCTGACGGTCCTTATGCGGTAGGTGGGATTCGAACCCACAACCTTTCCGTTGCGAGGCGGCGACCTTCACCCCTACACTACCGCGTCCCAATAGTGGTCCTGCACCTGCAGTCGTTCTGAACCAATTTAAACCATGTTCTTGTGCACTGCATTCTCAACACTCAGCCCACGACTTCAAATCCACTCCAACTGGCCATCAACCCAAATGCTCCACAGGTGGCCAATCAGCAAAACACTCATATAAAATATACTTGGAGCGCAGTGGCCAATTGGTCAGAACACTTGGGACTTGTAATTTAAGCAAGAACACTTGTTCATACCCTCACTCCAGCAATCAAAGGACCTTTGAGCAAGTCATTCACTTAGTTGTATTATATTGTAGAACAAGTCTGAAATGCTAAACTGGTTTCCAAGATCATACTGCATTTGTGAAGATTTACACAATGCAGACTAGCTTTGTATTCTAGTCTTGCCTGGTTGCCAAACTACAAATTCTACAATCCATTTGAAAAGATTTACTGGTTCTTCACTTTGTTTTATCAACGCTGTGCATCCTTAGAATTTTGCTTGCCCTCTTACCACAGTACAGTAACTGACTAAACCATAAGTTTAAAAACCAAGTTTTTGGACATGAAATTTACTTTGTTTTAAGAGTTCAGAACTTCGGATTCCATGAATAAAAATTCCAACTCAAATTGATCGAGTTGAGAATTCCGACATCTAAACACAAAATAATAAACGGCAGTTATAGGCCTATAATTTTGTTACCACTAAAATTACAATACTGGATTTTAAGCGATTGAATCAATGTTTATAAAATAACTGTCAAAAACTAAATTGTTTTGTAAGTAAAACTGGTTTCTCTAAAAAAAAAACTTTCCCACCTCTGGTCTAAACCATCTCCCAACTAATATAGTTAATCTCAATGTTCTAAAGCATAGTTAGTGCAAAAATGTGTAGGCTTTGATGTCGTCTCATGCATTAATGTGTAATCCCATATGCTATTTATTTAATTGTACATGAAATAACCGCTCGCACTGTTTGCAAAATTTCACCATCACACGTCAGCAGTTTACCATTGAACCAGTTCCACCACCACGATTTTAACCACAAATTAGTAACCTAGCATGACCCATCAACATTTCCATTGCGGACATATCTCCATCAACAAGAAAGACAGCTCGGACAGATGGCAAAGACATGTATTTTCAATTTTTAGCATGTCGTCGCAGTGCTTTAGCATTCATTGTCGACAAACACGAAAACACATTTGCACGGTTTTAATTCTAAACGTTCTCTTTAATTTTCAACTCCATCAGAACAAATAGAACAGTTTCCACTCCGCACACACGCAGCGGTACGCACAGTTGGAAGTCCATCTACGACCTTGGCCTCTCCTTCTTCTGTTTGTACAAGGCGAGCAGGGAAACGCTGGCTACCTTGACGACCTTGAATCGGACTCCGGGAATATCACCGACGGCGTGACCCTTACGACCGAATCCAGCAACCAAAACTTCATCGTTCTCCTATGAAACACAACAAAAACAATTCTCATATTATCAATCATGCAGTAAATTTACACAGAAGAAGTTTGATTAGTCTTCTAATGGGGTACCCCAAAGTGACAGATCTCGTTCATTGGTGGTCCAGATTTGAGCAATAAGTATAACAAGGTTATCTTAACGATACATTGTCTATGAGTAAATATACAACAAAAACAATAACCCCAAACTATACATTGAATACGCATTAGAGACGTAAAAATGCACTTGTTAAAAAGAATAAAGTTTACTAAAGAGTAAGGATTGTGCATTTCGTGTGTTATGGCGAGGCATTTTATGCCATGAATTGAAATGTAAACAGAGGCAGCCGATATTCCAACAATCTGTCTGGTGCTGAAATCAAGTATTGGACATAAGATGTTATGTGACATTGCCAAACACCGGCGCTAGAATGTCTCGTCTTTTCACCCAAGACAAAGTTACTTCTGCAGTAAACTACCACCGATTTACCGTTGCCTTCTAAGGAGTGGGAAGGCGGAGTGTACCGTATTGGGCTGTGATACGCAATCATGCACCGATCGTTAAGAACTGTACAAGCATCTTGCTACTTCTATTAACTAGTTATTACAATTATGACTTAGAAAAAAATATCACAACACAACTGAGCACATAACTTAGTGTTTTGCATGATAGAATGGTAGCAAAGTCAGAGCATCTTCCTATGTGAAATAGATATGAAAAAGTTTCTTCTTGGGAAATTTATTTATTCCCACATTTCTATACCGCCCCTTCAAGTCCCCTACTATTCAGAGACGGTCCCAACTACAGCCCTGAGGTGTGTCAGAGTTTACACGTCGAAGAGCCATGAGCAATTGTGAGTGAAGGACTTGTTCAAGGTCCTTACACGGCGGGTGGGATTCGAACCTGCAACCCTTCGCTTGCAAGGTGGCGACCTTCACCACTACACTACCACGCCCACACTAATATTAACCATTTGTCTACATAATGGACCTAAGTGCATTGAAGGAATCTACCGAACCTGTAGTGTCTTGTACTGACAGACAGTTACAGCTGGATCATGTAAGATGTTCCACTACCGAAATTTGAAACTGGACTATAAAATGTCATTGGTCAACATGTAGAGCTAAAAAAAATAATTTCTTTTAGGTCAAATCTCTTTAGATGAATTCCATCTGACAAACAAACCTCAATGAAGTTGAGACAACCGTCCCGGGGAACGAACGCAGTGATCTTCTTTCCGTTCTTGATCAGCTGGACCCTTACGCACTTACGGATGGCAGAGTTGGGCTGCTTAGCTTCAACTCCACTGCAAAATAATTACACAGAATTATTACACAACGCTTTATTAAAGAGTAACAACTGAAAACCAGCAATAAAAATATTATATGCATTCTGTATACTTGAAATATACTACTAATTTTTAGTGACACAAGAATTCCCCCACCTATCTGCTGCATTTTTAAAAAGTTTATTAGTTGCTATCCAGTTTAAAGATGCCTCTGAGTGGAGATCTTGAAGATGCACTATATAAATTTTAACTGATTGATATTATTTTGTTTGATCTGTAATTCTTTCAGTAAATGATTGCTCGACAATGTGTTATAAATTAACATGACAGAAATGAAATATTTGCTTTTACAAATTTATTTACGAACATTAAACATGCTTCATGTGGATCAGTTATCCGGTAATCTTCCATATCTGTCCCCTCTAACCCTAACACACCCTCACGACGGGTAACCTGACCCTAACCGACTCTCACGACGGGAGGTGGTACGCTCTATTTGTCTTCCTTTCTGG
>JAQFXW010002861.1:0-12538 GCA_034693945.1 Dendrobaena attemsi
GGTTGCTCGAATAGAGTGGCTGACTTCAATAATTTCCATAGGAGAGGTGGGCACTAATGCCATGGAGTTGGGCAAAGTAGGTCACTATACATGTATGACGCTATACAAGTACCATTAATGATTGGTATAAGATCAAGATATGGAATCATTAACAACATTCAGTTTGTTTTTGTTGCCTTTTATCTCTTATGAATGATGACAAACAAAGACGAGCAGACCATCAGACGGAGAGAGAGAAACAGACAGACAGAAACAGAGACAGAGACAGACAGACAGACCGAGGCAGAGACAGAGACAGAGAAAAAGAGAGAGGCAGACAGACAGACAGAGACAGAAACATAAACAGATAGAGACAGACAGACAAACAAAACAATGGATAGACAAGAGCTAGGCTTAAAGAGACACACATTGGCAGACGGACAGAGAGAGAAGCGGACAGAGAGACAGAGCGAAGGATATAGACCGAGAGATATGCCCTGTAGTAGGCTATACCTTGGTTGTAGTTGCCATCCGGGCAGTCCATCATCTGTCCCGTCCATTTGCCATCAATACACGTCAGACGAAATGCCTCCTGCGTCGAATTGCAGACGACGAGTAGACTGCTTCCTCTTCCGCCTCCTGTCTCTCCATCTCCTCCTGTCTCTCCTTCTCCTCCTGTTGCTCCTTCTCCTTCTCCTCCTCCGTCTGTTCCTAAATCCCTCCTTATGCTGCTGCTGCTGCTGCTGATGTCCTCGTCTGTAGCAGCCAGAGTGTAGAAGTCACTTGGAAGCAGAGGAACTACACATCCTATAACTGCAATCGGATAATAATTATTATATTGCGCCCATCACTAACTTTTAAAAAGTATGGAGAGCGATATGTATATAATATATATTAATATATATATATATATATAGAAGGAGACAGAGACAGAAAATTAGATGGCGTCCGTTAATCCTTTAATCCCTCGACTTTGTACCTCACTGATTCGCACAGTATTTTGATACACTGTCAGGAAATTAGTATTAAATTATAATAAGAGAATATAACATTAGAGAATGTGTAGCCAGTTAGTCTATATAATTTAAACTCTTAAGTAGCCTACATGACAGAAAACTTGGTTAGATTATAAAATGCATGTTTAAATTGACACGTTACAAAGCAGCATAATTAGACCAGTTCCACATAGGCCTAGCAAAGAAATTTTCTGTAACATAATTATACAGGCTCCGTCAGAATTTTGGTTATAGAGATTCCCTCAGGAAAAGCACACAGATTCCTTGATTATACACATTTCCTCTTCTATAAACGTCTGCTCTGCCATACAATGGGTCGTTGCCTCCTCCTCCTCCTCCTCCTCCTCCTCCTCCTTCTCCTCCTCCTCCTCCTCCTCCTGCTCCTCCTTCCTTTCGTCAGTCAGTCCAAGAACTCCTATATATTTCTCCTTGGTCAGTCCCTCTATTTCCGACATGTTTCCCATCGTGTCGCGACCCAAGGGAGCTGAGCACACATCCGAACACGGGAAGATGCTTCGTCCGTTACAGACAATTACTTCTGCCGCAGGACCCGGTTGCTGCTGCTGCCGCTGCTGCTGCATGGACAGTTCATTAGTTCGTTCTCTCTCCTTTGCTAATGCAGTCGTCGCCATTGAGGCTCTGCTGCTGCTGCTGCTGCTGATGCTGCTGATGCCTCTGTCTCTCCCTTGAAGGATCATCTGGTCATCTGGTGAAGGAGGATAGAGTCCTCCGTCAAAAGCGTCCATGGAAGCATCCCTCTTCCCCCACTCGGGATTTCAATGCATAGAATTCAAGTCGTTGTCTACAGTGTATGTCCCTCTTCACAGCACACTAAACCGACGCACACATTATATACATAGACACATTTACGTGCACGCATACATACTCATGGGCGACGCCGCACATATACGTATATAGGGGCAGGAGACAGATATAGAGACAGAAAAAGACGAAAAGAGGCTATAGTAAGCTAAATAGGTCGGGAGAGGATTGGTAACCACAAGAAACCCCCCTAAAATAATCAGGCCTCATCGTCTTCGCATTCCTGACGGAAGAAAAGGAGAGAAAGAGAAAAAGAATAATATAGTTTTAAAAATGTAACTGCCACAATTATGTTTTACCCTCTGCAAAGAGATTTGCCAATGTACGGACTAACATAAACCCAGGCTATACGCACACACATTCGTGAATAATTATACACGTCTCTGGCCTAATGCATACATTATGTATAATATTTCAGCTATATTATTTGCGACTGGAGTCGCATCCTCTATAGAATAGATACTATAGGCCTATCTACAGGTGGATGGCATTCAGCTGAGATTGAGGCTGTCAGGAACAGGTGCCAGCCTTCATTTCATGCAAGACTTTTATGCAGCTGCAGACAACGTGAAGAGGAAATAGGACAATTGAGAGAAGGACGACTAGAGAAAGAGGGAAACAAAGGTCAGAGACACACTGCCATGGCTGAACGAAACGAACCGGAATAGAAAATGTAGGGAAAATACATATACGCAATATGTATGCATGCAAATTTAAGCTTATACAGACAAAGAAAGTAGGTATAACAATACAAACAAGACACTATTTAATAGCCAGAGAGGAGCATGCATTATTATATTATAATTATATGCAGCCTGTAATACTCGGATTATTCTTATAGCTCCACACATGGTCAGTTACTGTAGCCTTCCATATAATTAGTCAGAGGCTCTTCATGCAACCTGTCATTCTCTTTTCCATCTCTCTGTCATTCTTCCATTTTCCATCCTCTCTTCCTTTCTTAAATCAAGGAACGAATAGTTGGTCTAAAGACATTTCGTGATGTACACGCATAGGCCTACATTACTTAAATAATTTAGAGTGACAGAGAGACAAAGTCAGAGACAGAGAGACATTAAACTCCCGGTCAATCAACTGCACTTCTATAAACCTCTATAAGTCTTTCTTTTTAGGTCGTGGCTGGGCTCTGAGCGCTTCTGAGTAGTTTCTTGAAGAGGCGCTATATAAACAAAAGACCAGAATGGATGGATGAATTACAGAGAACTATACGAAGAGACCTTCGAAGTGTAGCAGGAATCGACTGCCTGGCGTCGATGGTATGAGGCGCAGCTGGACAAGATGTGAGTCTGACGTATAGATGTGACGTTGTCTCGATCCCTGCGTCATCGATGCACAAACAGCCTGACTGAGGCTGCGCGTCGTTTCGTAGATTGAGGCATACTGGCAATAATCGACAATCATCAAAAGTAACAGCTAAATATCACGTCATCTGCCACAATCTCAATAATTATGCCGTATTAAATTTGGGACTATAATTAATATACGGATATGCCTTCAATTGTCCATGCGCCAGCTCCAATGTGGTAAATGTGCTCACTTAAATTAATTGCACCCGCTGCTGACGATCGAAGTTTCCCGCTTGAACTGGATAGGGAGCGCCTCTGAGTAGCCTAGGATCATGAAGGGGCGCTATACAAATTTCGATTGATTGATTGATTGATTGATTGGTCAAGCGGTTGAGAATTGGGTCAAATTTGTATCCTAGCCAATACTGTGCTAGTGTTGACATCCTAACGCCTTATTATAGGCCTAGGCACTTGATTAAATGTTAGGTGAATAGTAGGCCTATCCGAACATTTCACAGTAGGCTACGTTTTACTTCGATTTTAGTTAGTCAGAGTTAACTACAGCTATTACACTGTGTGAGAGGCTTATGTGTGGAGAGAGATAGGCAGACGTAGGCAAACAAAATACAAATGGTCAGATAGACAGACAATCTCTTCTAGCATTTTTCTTTCCTTTATTCTCCACAGACCTATAGCAGGAGGAGGAGTTATAAGGAAAAAGAGATGGCATGTGCCATTAATCCGTCTGTCTTTCAGACTCTTTCTCCATTTACCTTATTCTTTTTCTCAGTTTTCTTCCACTTTAATTAATTTCTTTCTCCTTTCCTGCTTCTTTCATCTCATTTTTGCACCACCTTCACAAGAGGCTGCACTGGGCCATTTGGGGAGTTAGTACCTGCGGGTAGCAGTGATGGGCAGTGGATGCGGACAGCATCGACTTGTCTGAGGCGACGAGAGCAGTGCTGCTGCTGCTGCTGGCGTTGTTGTTCTTGGCGGAGAGATCCATCAAAGTGAGGTTGAGTCTTTGTCCTGGAAGCATCTGAAAGACGACGACGCAATCCCTCCCCCACTTCTCGCTCGACGCGATGTATCCCTCCGCATCGCCGATCACCTGAAGCCCTCCCGGGCGCCTCTCCCGACGATGATGATGATGCTTGACCTCCTCACCCTCCTCACCCCACGCACCCTGCTCGGGAGGAGGAAGATGCGCCTCCTGCTGGTGCCTCTGAGGTGACGGGGGAAGAGGGGGCAAACAGGCATCGCCCGTTATCGGCACAACTGCAATACGAAAACACGTCGATGATATGCTGCGCTGACATCGGTCGCCACGCATGGTCAACCGACTGGAACGCCTTGTCATTCGCAAACTGGATGATGAGGATGATGACGACGACAATGATGATGATGATGATGACGACGACGATGATGATGATTCTCTGTGTACGACAGTTGCGGGGAGAAAATCGGTTCACCAAGAGACCATGATAATAAATGTTATTATGACTTTATTCGGACCCTTCGCAATCAAAACAGGGACACGCTGGGCATTGCATTGACCTGCTGCAAGAGAGGGCGGGAGAGATGAGCTACGCCTATACAGCTTAAACGTGCGTCGCCATGTAACCAATAACCATAACGATAACCAATAGTAGGCCTATTCGTTGTTTTGTAATAAACTAAAATCATCTATAGCTCATTCTATCTTCGTTTATGTTTTCTGCTGATTTTGTTTTAGATTTGCGCTACTAGAATTAGTGCACCTCTCGTTAGACTATTTAAAAAGTTTTTGTGCTCACCTAATTGTTCAAACTATTTAACCCATTTTCTTCTTTTTATATTTTTCTGTTGTGTTTACTTTTGTCTAATTAAGATATCGTTCAGCATTAAGTAACGCCTCAATGCTTAGCTTATGTTTCTTACTATCCTTACTTCTTTTGTTCTATTTAACCCCCATCTACAAGCCTAAGGTACATAGGGGGCCCTGCCCAGCGGGATCACGATCTCTTTAGGTCCTCCTTTTGTATCCCTACTTACCACACTTACCTACTGTTACACTAAACGTTTACTGCCAGTATGTATAATTATTATGGCCTGCTTTATGTTAATTTTGCTCATGGATACAATAAAGGCTTAATGTGTTATGTTAAGAGGATTAGAGTATATCTGACCCGGAATGCATCTGTAGGTAGCGTCGAGGTAGGAAGCAAGGTCTGGAGGACATGGCTGGGTCCTGACGATCAGAGGATCGGAGACGCTGACGTGGCACTCCTCCCTTCCCGTACAGAACTGATCCAACAGCCGGAGGACATCTGACGTACAGCCCACGTGACCGTAGTTGCGGGTCACGCACCGACCCAGTTCCATGCGACCAAATTCCGCCCTCTCCATCAGGATGACCTCTCCGGGGTCGCACTCTGCGTGAAACATTTCCGGCATGCAGTACTCCTCAGCTCCTGTACGGTATATAATGTAAATATAGAAACACAGTCCACACCTGAGTAAGACTTTGTTTTATTAGGACGTGTTATAAATGCATAGTTGTATTGTATTGCACACCCATCATCACACATCTTATGTAACCGGGGTCAGAGCAACCTGGAAGCGTCATAACCGGCTCTAGTCGGAAGGAACGAAGAAGAGAGATCCGCACTGAGACCAAAAACTTGATCAGCTCTGGAATGAATTACGAACGAACAAGACAGACACGGCTTTGGAGAACAGTTAAGGAATTGGTTGAGAACTTAGAAGAATGGCGAATCGCATTTCTGTAACTGCCTAAGGGCAGAACATTAAAGGAGACTAGTAGTAGCCCTAGAACAAGAAGATAAATATGACGTTACAGTTATAATAACCTATAGATATTCGAGAGATTGCAATCAGATTGGAACAACTATATATTTCCTGCCGTGGGATCAATATGCCAGGCGGATGAAATGAATGTACACAGAGAGTGGGAAGAGGAATAGGTCTACTTTTAAGGCCATGATTAGGCCTACTCGTTATCATACTCGTGAAACCTGGAACTACATGTAGGTTTGATTTCTAGTTCTAGAATATGAAGTTTTACACTTCCGGCACAGGGCCCAAGTATATGCCTATTATCTGAATGAGTCGTTTTTATCAAAGGTAATAAAATTATAGTCATAAATAATTATTATCACCAACATATAAAAGACTTTTTATAAAGGGCGAATTAAACAATTTTTTCATCACATTGAATGTACTAGTCTACTGCCTTATCATCATCATCATCACCATCATCATCATCACCACCATCATCACTATAAATCAGCAGGAGCGCAAGCAGAGATTTGAAACGGTGTCATTTCTAACGACTCTTCTCTGATCATCTGTTAATACGACAATATTCTATCTCTGCTGCAGATGCCACATAACACACCCAGACAGGAGCGGAAGAGACTTTCAAAGCCACATGGCTAATCCTAGAAGGTCGACAGATAATTTTTTGCATTTAAGGACAGCAAATCTCCACATAGAGCTGTGGTTCTTAGCCGGTGTTCGATCGAACCCCTGGGGTTCGGTGAGCCACCCCCAGGGGTTCGGCAGAGGTCCTCTGAAATAAATACATGTTCAGGGTCAGTGAGTCTAAATAAAAGATTATTTGCTATTTTATTTGTAAAGTTCGACTTTCATTTAATTTAGTACAGTTACCTGTGAGTATTTTATTGTATTGAATGTATTCATATTATATCACATTTTCATACAAATAACAGTTAAATATGGAGAACCACGGTTTAGTATATTTTATGCATACACGCCTATATATACTCTATACGTCTATACATTGATCCATGTTGGGAGGCGAACAAGGGATCAATGTCGTCGGTCCGTGGCGTCCATCGTGACTCCAGATCGGCAAAACTATAGTGGAAAGGGGAGAAAGGAAGGAAGGAAGGAAGAGTGGGTGAGGAGAGGGAAAGAGGAGAAGACATATTGTAATGCAGTGAGGCTTACAGAGAAGGAGATGTATATATACTTACATATAGATAGATAGTTTGAACTGGAATTGCGGAAACGGAATAGCAAAGGAATGATACAAGTAGAAGATGTAGAGCAGGAGGAGGGATAGACGAGAAGAACGAGAATCGAGGCTACAGAAGGAAGAGGAGGAAACAAAGGAGCAGAGGAAGTTAAAGGCGGAGGGATGGAATAAGAAGAAGAGGAGGTAGTAGTGGTGGGAACGAGGAGGAGAGGTGGTTGAGTGGGGAGAGGGTGGTAGAAGCAGTTGTGTGTCTCCTTGACGATCGTTCTCATAATAGAGTCGTTATACGAACGATGGCTGTTGTTCTAGTCTTTGGTGCAGCAGACGAGACTCTTAGGTGCGCATCATTGTACACAGAGGACGGGGCATAAATGCACATCTCGCAACTGCACCGGTTAGAAGCGATCTACCATCCATGGCTGATCAGCTGCATAAGAATCGTTCTCTTCCCAT
This sequence comes from Dendrobaena attemsi, assembly GCA_034693945.1. Classification (NCBI taxonomy): domain Eukaryota; kingdom Metazoa; phylum Annelida; class Clitellata; order Crassiclitellata; family Lumbricidae; genus Dendrobaena; species Dendrobaena attemsi. The sequence goes on from JAQFXW010002861.1 coordinate 7,581, forward strand.
ACGCGCCCTCTATGGATGGATCGTCAGTTGACTTATAGCAATCAACGACGTCTACTGGCCAATTGTAATTGTCGTAATTTCAATTTATAAAGCGCCTCTTAGAGAGAAACCTCAACAGAGGCGCTCCCAACACAGTCAGCTCGAAACACTAGCAAACAGCATGGTCTTCAGACACCGGCGAAATGCAGAGGGAGAAAGGGAAAGAGGTTCTAGCCTCAAGTCAAGAGAAAGACGATTCCAGGCTGAAGGTCTAACATAGGCAAAGCTTCGAGTTTAAGCTGTGACAGATCGCATGAGAGGAACAAGTAGAAGGTTATGAGAGACAGATCGCAAAGACCTGCGACCAGGCAGGTAAGAGACCGGGATATGCAGAGATCCATGAAATAGCAAGTAGGCCTAGCCTAGATCTCCATCTTGTTCATAATTATCGATCTGCCTGTAGATGCAGGTTGCCATTATAAATTATCTTCACTGATCGACGAGATGAGAATCAATGGCGAACTGTGTTAACGATGAAATGAGCAGAGCACACGTGAGCTCGTTAGGGCTAAGACATGTCACAACAGCCATACACACCATGGCCTATTACAAAATTAATGTAGCCCAACACACCGCTTCTCTATAGGAACCGACTCTACACACGCAAGTTAATCCAACGTAGATTGGATAACCGACGCCAGACAACAACGTTGTGTTAGAACCATAAGCTTAGTTGTAATATATTGCGGAAACATTGTAATAAGGGACATAATTCAGAAAATTTATGTGTTATGTGTGAGCCTACGCATTTAATTAATACGGTGATTAAAATGTGAATGCAACTGGGCCTTCACGAACACGCGTGCGACAGCATGCATGCGTTGTCTGCTTATATTTGCCATGACTTGATCAGAAGAGATTGATCCAGGCATGACCCATTCAGCTTAACTTGGCCTTCATTCGCTTACAATTATTAGTGGTAGCGTTGAAAACTTTTTGTTGCATTTGCTAGATAAAGCAGAGCCGTGACATCACCACGCGTGTCGTCATCATCATCGTCATCAATTCCGTCGTCACAGATGTCAACGTCATCATGACACTCGACCCACGACCCTCAACTATAATACCTATAAGCACAAAAATCCCACTCAATCAATTTCCCCACCTTCTTCTTCTTTCCCCTTCTCCGCATTTTGAATGTCTTCGTCTTCTCCTTCCTGCCTCTTCTTCCTCTTTTTCCTCCTCCAGACGTTGTAATTCCTCTTGTAACTACTAAAGTCTTCTTCTCTCTTTTCGATTTCCTCTTCCTCCGTCTTTCTCCTTCTTTGATATACTCTCCTACTATAATTGCTGATCATATGCCTACAGTCCTACTCTTCTCTATGCCTCTGAATTCCTTCTCCTTCTCTAGATGTCCACGTCCTCCTTTCATCCATTCATTTATTCGAGAATTTATATAGCACCTCTTCAAGCAGGACTACTCAGAGGTGCTCCCGGTCAAAAAGAACAGTTTTAGCCAACTATAGAACAGACCAGAGTGAGTTCTAGGGAGCAGCCGTAACTCAGAGGGAAGGTAGCTCCTGTTCCATTACCTTCTCCTCTTCCACCTGGACATTTCCTCTTCTAACTCCTATCTCTCTCACCCCTCTTTCCAATCTCCTCTTCCTGCCTTTCTTCCTCCTCCACACTTTCTCCCCTTGACATTCTCTTTGATCTTCTCGCTTCCTCTCCATTTGTCCTTGCCGTTCTCTTCCTTGTCACAAGCACGTACACACCGTCTGTTTATTCTGCCATGGATATTACCGAAAATAACTGATGGGAACTGACTGACTTTTATGAAAGAGTACTCTCTTGTGTCACAGCTGATCTCTACGTTACAACACGTTTATACCTATAACATATATCTGACTTGAAGCCTGCCATGGAGCCTTGAGGTCAGCCTTATACTTATGATGTGAGCCTATTTTTAGACTTTGTGCTGTGGGGTCTAGGCCCTCTACGGCCTCTAAGCCTACTCAGAACAGAGAACAGAGTAGGCTTATAATCTTATAATTACAATCTTAGTAATCTGAAACTTCTATGGCGCCTGCGTATTATAATAATAATGGACATTAATTTATCCGAAGTAGGCCTATAAATGCTTGTTTGAGACTGCAGAATAAACGATCACGTATATCATGCTGCTGAGAAGTAGGCCTAGGTGTTTTATTTGTGCTAATGCTATTCATGTATACAAATCTTTGATTGACAGTCGGTGTATTTATGTAAATAATTAAGCAGACGACTGGGCGAACAGTTGAAAGCGTGTCTTTGATTAGAAGACGACTGCAGACCTATAGAGACTGAGACAGAGAGAGACAATAGGCAGCTGTTGAGTTTAAGGTACCGTCTGTACAGTTTTTTCATAACTATAATTGTTATTGTAAATTAGTGGAAAACTTTTGGAGCATTTCGACCCCCGTTTAGTCTGAAAGTCAAAATCATCATTAGCAATTGGAAGTGAATAAGAGCCAAGAATGTACTCCAATTGGCATCTAACCATCAAAATTTTGTTGGCTTCTGGGACTCCGCCCCAGACCCCGCTGGGGAGCTTACGACGCTTCCCCAGACCCCCTAGCCGTTAGGGGCTGGGATTGTGCAGTTGTAAAAAATTCCTTCAATTACAAAAACCCTGGTTAAGATCCAATGGTTCAGATAACGTGTAACGGGTTTTTGCTAATAAATCCGCCAAAATTAAATATATTTTAATGAAATTCTATGCTCTTAAAAGTAATTCATACGTACATTTAAGGGCCAAATTGTATCAAAATATCTCAAGCATAACAAAAGTTGCAGCACTTTTAGTGAGTACACCTCTAAATTCTGCTGATTTTAAAAACGTGTAGCGAAACAAATGTTCCCCAGAAAAGTGCTGCAACTTTTGTTGCGTTTGAAATAGTTAAAAACAAATTGGTCGCTGTATGTAAATATTAGTTGCCTTTAGGCCCTGGAAATTTAATTAAATAATATTTATTTTTAGCGGATATATTAGCAAGCAACTGTTAAACATTGTTGGACCATCAAAAAGCAGTGGGTGACGTCACTAAAAGTTCAATAACTTTTGTTCTGTTTGAAATATGTTGATGGAAATTGGTATTTATACGTAAGTATGGATTGCCTTTCAGGTTGTGCAATTTTATTTAAATATTCGTACCTTTGACCGAAATATTAGGAAAAAATGTAGGGGTCATTCTTTATTAGCTCACCCTTTTGTTTGGTGACTGATGGATTTAACGAGAGGAAATAGAAGTACGTCTTACCTGTCAGGTAAGAAAACAGATTGGAGACGAAGAGAATCACAAGCTGCAGATAGCCATGGAAGCAGTTAGACTCCAAGAACGCAACGAAATTCATTTTCTACATTCGCTGTATCGAATCATAATATCATGCTCCTGCTGCATCATGGTGACCTCGACGCTAATATTAACCAGAGATAGCATATAATAATATAGCCTATACGCTATTTAAAGAATCACATGAACTTATATACTAGGCATAATAGTGCCGCTAAAAGTTTCTACTCCGAGACCATAGACTCAATCAAGGCCGTAGCCAGGATTTTGTTTCGGGGGTGTTTTCCACGTCCTACAAGTTTTTCTTTTACATTAATTCGTTCCGGGGGGTGTTTTACACCGGAACAATCGTATTTTCCAACCGTTTCACATTAAACACGAACTTTTACTTTGCCATTTTTGTCATTTCGGGGGGTGTTTAAACGCCCAAAACATCCCTCTGTCTACGGCCTTAGACTCAATCAACATTGACCATTCCTATACGTATACTTATCCTCACATGAAGTCTGAACCACTTGTTGTCCACGCATTTTCTTCCCTTATCTTCATCCGCCTAAAGAACACCCTGTATATCTCTGAAGAAATCATAAGGCCTAATAATAGGCCGTAGGCTTTATATTGCTACACTGTCAGCCTCCGTAACATCTCGGCGGTCAGCACTATATAGAGCAGTCCAACATAACCATCGGCTCTTTCTCAAGTCAACGGCCAAACTGCTGCTGGTATATACTGTAGGGTCTGTGGCAACAACTGTTTTTGATATGCTTCTGCTTCCGAAGGTCAGATGTCCACTGCAGACGACGACCATTGTATAGCATTGGGCCAAACATCGATGACCAAATGTGCAATTGTGCATACATACAGCTTGAACGGAGGCTCGAGCCCTTATATAAAATATATATGCACACAGCGTAGTCTACATATGTACTAGGCCTACATGCATAGGCCTATTATACAGATATTTAGGCCAATGTAGAATATATATATATTATATTGTCAACTGCCCAGGCTATATCTTACATACATGTATGCATATGTGTATGGGATATAGTTACAGGCAGAGCGAGCGTTCCATGCATGCGCCAGCTACTGCATGCTTGGGTATACATGTAATATAGGCTTATAGCATACACGGTGTCCCAAAACAAGTGACACCCTTTTTGTTTTTGCGATATTCTTGTTAATTCTCAATAAAACTCTATACAATTTTGGAGCGTGAAAGAGGGATAAATTATCAATGTTTCCGGAAACTTTCATCAAATTCTATCAACAGAGCCCCAAGTTATACACATTCAAATTTGATCAAAGAAATTTTGAAGTTTCCAACATGTAAAAGATAGGAAATTATTGCTTTAAACCGCATACCTTACTTTCTAGTTTCTAAATTATTAAATAGGAAGTTATATGTTTTCGTCATCAGTGTAAGAGGACAATAATAAGAATGGTTTTCAGTAAAGGTGATTTGGGTTTGATAAAAAAATTTAAGACAAAAAACATATTACAGATTTTAAAAGATGATAGCCTATACGTTGGAGTTCCAATGGGATGCGGCAAATCGATTGCTTCGCATTCGTTCGAATTTCTCGAAATCCGTCATGGTTTCAGTCGGACTATCAAGTCTTGGCTGCACTCAGATTATCTGTATCG
>JAQFXW010002862.1:0-12537 GCA_034693945.1 Dendrobaena attemsi
TGCCATTGTGGCTTACATATTGTGCTACCATGCCTTCATCAGTGCAATATGAAGAAAGTCATTGAATATAGTCCTTCGTCATGTGTTTGGTGGTATACATGTGGCAAAGCGTGTCGACAACTGGTGTTAACCCAAGATTTTGTGCAGTTATATTAGGAAATGACATAAGACATGTGTACTCTCAAGTGACGGTTGAGATGCAGACAATACATGATGTGAAGATTTAATATGAACGAAGTCCTCCATTATTAAGAATTTAAAAACAACCTCGTGGTCTCCTCATCGCAGCATCTTTAAAAACCTAAACTCATCAAACAACAAATCAAACTTATTTGTACATTGTTCATCCTTCCATGTCTTCTGTTATCAAGTGATAATTAGTGAGGATTTGTAGTTTGAATGAGACATTACACTATAATGATGTAAAAATTGATGTTTTTTATTCCTGCTAACAGTTTCTGTTTATTCTCGGTCGACATTCAGTCATTCATAATTACCATGAATGCCAATGGGTTTGCTGTCGTGGAGTTTGTGGATGACCGCTCTGTTGATGTTGTACCATCCAACTGGTTGACAGGGAACGATGCACTCTGTTTTTGGCCACCATTTAGAAGTTCTCAACTGATATGTGCGGTGAAGAAGTGCATTGCACCACAACCTTCCTGGAAAAAGTGTGCTCTCAGAGTTCTAAGTCGCTACGGTAAGTGTAGTTTACTTTAAATATTGCATTTAAAATTTTTTGATCGTAGGCCCACTGCTTATCTGGCACTTTTGTTTGTGTGAAATTAATTTTTCTGATGAACGACATGCAGCGAGATCATGCAGCTGTTAAAACAGTATTGTTTTTATTCTGAATTACTTACACTTCTACATAAGCTGCAATGTAAAAGCATTCTATGTCACACTAGATAGAGCCAGAAGTCAATTGATAAATTAATTTAAAGATAAAACCGAAGCTATCTATTTTATATCCAATTGTTTTAATATTTTAAGTGGTTTCGTTTACTATTTTAATTTGAAATGTGCTATGTTTATATGAAATATAATAGTATATTCATGTGCAAATACTACACAGAGCTATCACAGGATGCCCTTATGTTTACAGAAATGGCAGGAAATTGTAGTCCATTTGTTGTTATTGAAGAAGAATGTGCTGTGGAGCACAGTTGTGTTGTGGTATGTTTGGTGTTTTTTAACTGGTTGGTTGTCGGTTCGATTATACCTGAAGCTGCTGCATAGGGATCTTCAATAAGTCCACTCACAATTGCTTAGAGATTCTTCGGTGTTTAGTTTCCAACTCAACATTAGTGCTTTACTACATTAAAGCTGCAACAGTTAATGTGAAATTGAGTCATGCAGCCCAATGCTTATTTCACTGCCAGCTTATCTATGAGCAGTAAATTGCATTATATATGGGCTCTGTGTCTCCATAGTGGGAATGTTGCTCCTAATTGGGCTCCATATGGCCTGCTGTCATAATTAGTAGCTGTCCATTTGGAAATTGTGTTATTGGAGGCGTTTGTGAATACTTTGTAGAGACATATAACATTGCTCGGAGTAAATTGCGGAAGGCGGAAGATACGTCGGCTCTCGATACCGAGGTTGACGACGACAAGAGACCACAACGCAAGCGCCGGAAACAAAGACTGGAGGTGGAAGATGTTGAAACATCTGGTGACGAGGAGCTCACGAATCCACGCATGCCAGCTAGTGTAATACCCATTCCAAAAATACCTGCATCACTGCAACAGTCAAGCTGCCTATCTTTGAGTGATGCTCCAGGTAAATAATCATTTTTAAATAGAATAAGGTTGACTGACATATTGCACAATAGGATGGCATGCTTATCTACATTATTTTGGCCTAGATAGCCGGGTTTGTCATAGACAGCTACTTACTCAATAACTCATGATTACCACTGATTGTAATCATTGCTTTCTGTTCTTTTCTACAGTGGGCTGGCCTTGGACATTTGTATAAATGCTACCTAGTGTTTTCCTGCTGTTTATATCAGCGCAAAGTTTCTGCCAAAACTGTGAGGGCCGAGCCAGTAGGGTTTATTCAAAACAGCAATCTGCATTTTCTGCTGAGTTTGTTTAGTCATTCACTTAAAATTTCAAATTTTCTTCCATTTACCCTGCAAAATTTGTGATGATTTTTTTGTAAGTCGTTGAAGTAGATTTTCTCATTTTCTTTCATTTTAGGCCAAAATATATAATGGTGTGTTCGGTAACATGTTTTAAAAACAAGGTAGGTCGGTAGGAAAATATTTATTCTGACAAATATTTTTATATACTATTTCACCATTTTGCACTTAACTACAGCACGCTCGGAGACACTGGGTAAGACCTGTAGAGCTATAGAACTGATTTTTTCCACTCCACTGTTTTTTATAGGAAGATTGCCATTTTTGAAATTTCTAACTTTGTTTGAGTTTTGACTGTTTGGATAGTATAGATAGAAATCCGTTTTTGTGCCTCACATTAAACAGAGTTGAAAAAATTTCGGAAACATTTCTTTAAAATTAATTTTTTCTCTTTATAAAATTATTTGAGTCGCCCCGAAAACGATGACTCAGTCGGGTTACCGGAAACATAACATTATTTCTGCAGGGCCAATTTCTAGGGGTCACGACCCGCATGGGCCTCGATAGCTCGGCGCTCATGGCTGTGAATTTTTTTAATCGATAACAAGTTTCACCTAAACTGGAAAAGAAACTGCTGCTGATGATACTAACATGACTTGTACCATTTGAGGACAATTGTAGAGTATAAGAGTGCATTTATAGATGTCGTATACTAGAAGTTTATAAATCGATTCAGAATTAGTCAACTGTAGCTTTTGATGTTTGTCAACCACAATGTTTGTAGATATCACACATGACACTTTACCGCTAGAAACTCTGGTTCCGCATCAGAAGTCGAGTGTCTCTGCGACAAGAAATAAGGAGGACACTTCAATCATGGACAGTTCTCCATCTTGCTCGGTTGAACAGCGGGCTTCAACTAAACGCACTGACAAAGGTGAAATTAATTGTCTTGTTGGCTGGCACACTACCATTGTCTCTTCGAAACTGGATCCAAATCTGTCAAATTCTAAACTTGGCTAGTTTGATGAATTTATTGTCAAGTCTTCACTATTTTCTCTTTGTATCAAATATTATTATGAAATTATCTTTGTATGTTGATTTTAGCTGCAGCTTTTGTTGTCACATGTATAATTTGTTTATGGATTTCCATTGTATTTAGTCAAAAACGCAAAGCGATATTGAATTAGAAATTGAATGGCAGTAAATGCTGCAGTATATCAGATAATTGTTCTGAGGGTGTGATGTCACTCTTCGTGGTTCAGCGTGAGTGATTCAACAGAATCAACATTTTCCTCTGTGCTGCCCAACGAGCTGTGCATGATATACTACCATGAACCATTGTTACGTTGAGAGGCAGTGGCTTTAATTCAAGTTAGCAGATGATTAAAGGCTGCAATTAACCATTTTGTGTAAAAACTTCTTTGAAAACCTCTTCCTCTTATTAATCTTCTTTCTCTTAAAATTGTAATCAGATTCAATTAATCTCTATTTACACTTAATTTTCCCTTACTTTTATCTCAATATATGGATATGAGGCTATTGCATATTTTTACTAAGCAACATCTGCAAAAGTAATTTTCGTCTTTTAAATTTTAAAAGGCTTGAGTTGTTCTGCGGTTCTGCTACTTTTATTGCAATATGTACGACATTGACAAAAATTGGGTTGGCTCAATTGGGACACAATAATTAATATACATAATTATTATTTTAAGTTATTACAGATGTCATTAGCGAAATGGTGCTATTTAGATGCTGAAACACTTATGTTATTGTTATCAAGATTACACTGAAGATGATAACACAAAATGTGTGAAACAAAGTGCTTAAGGTAACACATTCGAGTTGCAAGTCGCGTCTTTATAAAAGGATGGAGAGATACTAAATTTAAAATTTGGGATGTCAGGTCTGCAATCTGAGGTGTCTGCTCTATGATTACACTGAATTTGACCACTGTCTTTCTGTGCTCACTGTAATAACATATATGCATGAAAAGCATTAAATCTGTTGTGTGCATGTGTATTCTTTGGGTAAATTCAATAGCTTTGTGGCAGTGTCTTTAGAAATGTCTTCTATTGATATGCTTCTTTAGGATCGAGGAGAGATACTGAAATGATACTCGCGAAGCTGGCGACAATCGAAACTCAACAACGACATCAAGGCCAGCTTCTACAACAGATCGCGAATGCAGTTTTCAATAAAGATGCAGAAGAGACGTGTAATTTGCCAGATGGAGTCTCTCTACCTGTGCAGAGTATTGCTGAATTGACAAACGTAGAGAAGATATTGGAAAATGCCGATAATGCTAAGCAGATGGTAAGCTATATAAATCATTCATATTTATGAAATATATAATAATATATACGACTTAGCGTCATTCATCACTTCGTGTCCTTTTCAGTCTATACTATGCTAGTACATGGCTTCATCTATTCACGCATAGACTACTGCAACTCTCTTCTCATTCAGGATTAGCCTTGCACCTCTAAAGTTTGTGCTCAATACCGCCGCTAGACTGATTGCTCACCTTCCTCACAGCTCAACATTTATGTTTAAAAAACTGCATTGCCTCCCCTCCATGTTTGCATTCAATTCACAATCTTCTCCTACGTTCAAGGCTCAATGTGCCTTTGCAAAAAATACCTTCTCTGTACCATCATTTGTCCTTCTTCCGCTTCTTCTATTCTGCTAATCCGTTGCAGTGATGAAGGACTCGAGTGTGACCAAGAACCCGAGTCAGGACTTGAGACTGTATATTAGCGGACTCGGATTCGAAGTCACCACATGATTTTCAGGTTTTGTATCTCAATAGAAGTATGAATTGTCACCAAAATGGGAGCTGTAACTTTGAAAAATGTTAATGTCTCCAGCAGTTGTGGAGCTGAACTTGCTAGGCCAAATTAAAATCTTCCGATTCAGTTACCTGAACGCAAAGCGGAAACAAAGGATTTATAAAATTCCTGAAGTTGTGTGACGATGCAGTTGAACTGTTATGCTTGGATTTCTGGGTGGAACAGTCGACAGTTTTGCCACGACTAGACTCTGTAGCAATTTCAGTTTTGGCAGTTCCTGCCACAAATGCCCCAGTGGAATGTGTTTTAATAGTGAGGGGAAATTTTCTTTTCATGTGCAGTCATCGTGCCAGACTTTCAAATACAACTCTATCAAGCTTAGTATTTAATTAGGAGAAATTGCTTTTACTCATTCTGGACAAATAACATTTTTCTGTGTCATTAAATTGTTATTTTTAGTGTTTTAATGTTGATAAACTCTAACATGGACTTCATGTTTTGTGACTTGAACAGCTGCGAACTCGGACCCGCATTTGCAAGACTCCACTTTATGTGTGAACTTGGACTCGACTTGTGTGGACTCGAACTTGGACTCGGCTTGTGTGGACTCGAACTTGACTCGGCTTGTGTGGACTCGAACTTGGACTCGGCTGTGTGGACTCGAACTTGGACTCTGCTTGCGTGGACTCGAACTTGGACTCGGGCTTGTGTGGACTGGAAATCATCTTGGGTGGACTTGGCTTGGGTGGACTCGGACTTGGCTTGGGTGGACTCCGATTTGGTTCGGCTTAGGTGGACTCGACTACATGACTGCTCTGTTTCTCATGTAGACTTGAAATCTTGGTACCCAATCTAGAGCAGAAATGGCACAGGTTGTGTCTGTCTGTCTGTCTCTCTCTCTCTCTATGTCTCTCTGGAATGTCTTCCTCCCTCTACTCGCTCCTCATTCCTGTCTATCTCTCTCTGATCTTTATTTGATCTTCTCAAAACCTATCTTTGCCTGGCTTTATTACGGTGAACGAGCAGTCACGAACAGACTGCATATCAGAGCAAAGCCACACATGTATATGAACAGATGGTCACAGACTTCTATTCTATTGTATCTGTAAATTTCTAGAGCACCTCTTTCAGTACAACCTAATCAGAGCCATTCCCAGACAATGGTTAGCAAGTCTGTCACCATGCCTTCCTTGGCCTTATGCCCTGACCATCAAGAATTGTTAGTGTAAACTTATAATGTATTATTAATTGCATCCAATACATGACATATGCAACACTAACTATTATGTCTATAATTAACCGTCGTATTTGTCACGTATATAATATTGGCTGTACTAGCTTGCGTCTGGCATATCTTTCCTTGTCTATTTTCAAGTGTCTTGCTTGGTAGTTGCAATAGCAGGACAAGGAGAAAACTACAGGCCAGGGCAACAATTAATGAATTTCATGGCTGTGCCTGCAATGTCATTAAATGTATAGTGAGATAAAACAAACAAAATTGTGCAATGAAATAGTTATATAGTTAAATAGATATTTGTGATTGCTGCTATTGTATTGTATGCCTCTGTGGTTCTCAATCTTTTGAGGGCCAATAGACCACTTAATTTTTTTTAAAATTACGTTGCGGATCACCAAATAATTCTTGTACTGCAAGTGACTATGCGATTCTATAGATTCGTAAGTTTGTATAATTGTAGTTTAGAATTCTGTCATAAATAAGAGAATTGTATGTTTCATGCTGCCACTATAGGCTCTGAAGAGGATAAATTGAAATTGTAAATTTTGTCGAGCCTGCTCACGGACCATCAGCAGATCAGGCAGATGGCTTCCGACCACTGGTGGTCCGCGGATCACAGGTCGAGAGCCGCTGGTGTATTGTTTTATGAATAACGAGACAAACCTTGTTTTTACAAGTATTGAAATATAAATGTGGGTATGTATTTTCAGGCTCACTACATGGGTGCCATTGGCGGAAAGGATGTCGCTGAAACCACACGTCGGGTCATGAGCAGCCTCATGACTAACTCAGTCGCTAGGCGTATGAATTTCGCCGGTAGAGGCAGAAAACTAGGAATTGGACAAATGAATATCTTGAATGTAGTTGTTCGTGAGTATAATTAACAGAATTGACAACATTTATTTAATAAGGTTGCTACAAGGCCAATAAAAGAAATCCATTACTTTTTCACATTGCTTTTAAGACTTCTTTTACATACTTCACTTTTTGGAAACTACAGAGAATTTTAAATTGTATTTTGCACATTAATTGAGTAAGTAGCAAATAATAGATATGCAGATCCAGTTATAGTATCTGGAGCAGTACTTGTGGACTTTTTAAATTTGTAAGAATGCAAGTGGACTTTTAAGTCACTATATTATTCGATTCGAAGCTAATACAATGTTGTGATTCGGTACCTCTAGTAATTTCAGCCTTTGTATTTGCTTTTATTTTTTACTTTATTGCAGCCTAGATACGTTTCCAATTGCATCAATTGACAATGATTGACATTATATAACTGACATAACTTGCCATAAGATTTATAATTGATATCTCCTTATGTTCTAACATACTGCACTAGGCTTCATAAAATTAATACATTACCAATTTTTTATTGCTTCAGGAGCTGTGCGTCGAAACAGATTGTTGTCTAATGTCACTCGGGCCGAGGTCGAAACGACTGTAAAAATGTGGCTACGATACGCTTCAGATCGGAGTGGGGGCCGACATGTACGAGACAGGCGCCAAACACAAAACCCTGTTCAATCTGATGTAGAAAGTGACTGAGCACTAACTACACGATATTATCTTAATGATTGAATTTAACGAAAACGGTTACCTTACATTCAATCTATTTGTCCATTGCATAATACTATGCAATTTATTATCTGTGTGAGAAATGTAAATTGAAAACTCAAGATTTGCTTTCAGAAGTTATTAGTTTAATAATAATTTCAGGATTTTGTCTTCCTGATTGAGTGAGAAATTTAAATTGAAAACTCAAGATTTGATTTGTACTAATAACAGGATTTTGTCTTCATCATTGAATTTGTCTTCATGAGACCTCTGCATTAATTTCAATCGGTTTGTCGATTGCGGTGCAATTTTTTTTATGCATTGTACAGAGTTAGAAGTTTGAATTGAAAACTCAAGATTTGATTTGAAAAGTTATTATTTAAATAGTGATTGCAGGATTGTGTCTTTATGATTGAATTTGTCTTCATGAAACCTCTGCATTAATTTCAATCGGTTTGTTGACGACTGCATATTACTAAGCAATTTTCTGCATCGTGCAGAGTGAGAAGTTGAAATTGAAAACTCAAGATTTAAAGTGAACATTTATTATTTAAATACTAATTGCAGGATATTATTGTGTCTATGAGTTTTTATCGAGTTCAACTAAAACTTTTGATTAATTTAAATTTGTCTATCTGATTGCACATTATGATATGACTTTCTGTATTGTGCAGATTGAGAAGTTAAAATTTGATGTGAAAAGTTATTAGTTAGATTTTGCTCTTGATCACTGAAATTGTTAAGTGAAGTTAATATTGTCTTTCTTTTTCTGGCTTGAATTAACGATTTGGTGGGAGGGGTCTATTATATATTCGGATCCTCCTTTTCCACTTGTTCCTATCTCAAGTGTCTTCCTTCTTTGCTCTTCAACTCTTCAGACCATAATGTACATGGTCACTTTTTCTTTGTCATCCCTGGCTGTGTCCTCCGTAGACCTGCGTTAATGATTCTTTTGAAACAGGTGTCATTATCTCGTGACCTGGGGTGGAAAACAAGTTTTTTTGGTTTTAAGATTTTCAGATTTTGGATGATGTTACGAAAAAGTTCCAACTCAGATTAATTCATTTCAGATATCGAACTACACGGAATAACTGATAGCACTTGATTTCATTACAATAACAATACAAATGATGGATTTTAAGTCATTAAATTAATGTTAATTAAAATAATTCTATCAATAGAAAATTGAAGAAACAAAATTTCTTGTTTCTCTATTTCTTGCTTTCTCTTTTAAAAAACGACACTGAGAAAAATCTAAACTTGACACCTCTGTTTTTACATTGCATGTCCGTACCACCTCCATCAGGTTTATTTCACTTTTGTTGTACACGCCACACCAAGTTCTTTCTGGTGTAATCGTCGTTTTAATGTCCTGTGACATTCTCATTTCAGTTCCGTCTAAAGTCATTCCTTCCTCAATGGCAGAGTCCAGGTCTATGCTGTGTAGATAAGCACTATATTGTGTAGTTTCAACGAACTTTGAACCATGTGTATTGTGTCGGATCTGAAGTTATTAGTTAAGAATTGCTTTTTATGACAAATTGTTTGGTGATATCTATATCGGCTAGTTTCAACATGCAAATTGTACTGTGTAATCTTTTATTATAAGAAATTGGTTCTGATAAACATTTTGTAATTTTAAAATAAGTTATAAGTAACTTATGTAAAGTTCAATTATAATCGGTTTATTATTATAGATCATCTATTTCTATATGTTATATATAAATGGATGATCTTGGATTCAAGTATAACCTACATGGCTGCGGAACCAGCACCCCACCCATATGCAGCCAGCACCAGAGGCTGAAAGTTTGGTTTTGGTTATTTAGAAAAAACAAAATAAGAAATTTTGGTTTATAATTTTCTGTTTTTAAAATTGAATTAATCTGAGTTGGATTTTTTCTCTTAACATCATCCAAAATAAGGAAAGCAAAACCATACAAATCCTAAAGAAAAAACCTCTTGTTATCCAAAAAACTTTATTTTTTCCCACTGTTTGGTAAAACAAACGCCAAGATATTTTGCGTTTCTAATTGTCTATATTTACAATAATTTGTATTAACATTAATTCAATGGCTTAAAATCCAGAATTTGATCTATTATTATAATGAAATAAACTTGTCATTATTATTTTGTGTTTTATCAGTCTGAAATGTCAATTTAATTAATTTCAGTCGGAGTGTTTTCTTAACGCCGAAAAAGGAAAATCTCAAAAACAAAAATAATATGTTTCATTTTTCAAAGAACTTGTTTTCCACCCTGGCCAGCAGTGGCATAGCCAGCCGAAATTCTCCGGGCCGAAAATTTCGCCTTCTGTGCAAAATATTTTTGATGATCTTTATTTAGTCATTCTTCCGACACATTTTTTCCAAAATTGCTGACAACCTTTCTTAGTCATTCGCCCAAATTATACCTTTTTCTCTTCCATCAACCGTCACTTTTGCTTGGTCATAGGATTCTGAGTTATCTGGTGTTTATAACCTGTGCTGTTCTACTTCCACAGCTCCAGGCCAACACTCTGTCCGCTCTACTGTGGGAGGCGTGCTGGTTGTCCCTTTTGCCTGCACAGCAACTAGACAGAAGCCTATTAGGTCGTTGGTCACTCGTTTTGGAGTGAGCTTGCTTTCAAATGCGTTTGCTACATGATACATTATTCACCAATCTCAAAACTGCTCTGTTTGCCCGTGCTGGGATCGGGAGTGCCTCAGAGTAGTTGCTTTGAAGGGGCGCTATGTAAATTATTGTAATGAATGAATATAACATGTAATAGACATTTGAGTTAAGCTACATTTCACATGACATACTTTAAGAAATGCCTGAAGTCTATGGTGTTGTTTTTATTTTAATCAAAGGAAATGATTGACACTGATTTAGCATTTTTTAATCTTTTGTGAGTGCAGTTCTTGCATGGTCTTGAGGTTTCAGGTCTTGACGACAAAACTGACTTCTATTAACAAGATTGCTAGTGTTAATTTAAGATTCAACACATCCTATTTGATGTGAAAGGGTGTTAGATAAATTTTGTTGTGTACCATTGAATTTTTAGTGTGAATTTAAAACTCAGAAGAATTCTATCTATTAGTTAAAATTTGCTTAATTATTATCACTGAAATTGTTAAGTGACATTGATATTAGCCTTATTAGGTGACATCCATGTTAGGTGACATCCAAGTCTGTCATATCTCAAAAGTTACGAGGCACTCTACAATATCAGCACTGCCTTTGACACTTTGACCCATTCCATCCTCTTGATGCTACTTCAGTCTGCTCGTAACACATGGATGTCTTCCAACCGCCTTTGAACTGCTTCTAGACTCAGTTCATCTGGCTTGGTGGCCGAATACAGCTTGCCACACTCGATCTTTGTTCTTAACACCAGGTCTTTCTGAACATTTCCTTTTCTTGCAATGTCGGGGATCTGGGGGTTGTCCTAGAATCTAGATCAAGAGCTTACCATGTCTGCTCATGTAAACTTTTCCTGATCTTGCTTTTGTCATAATATGAGCCAACTCTGCATCATCTGCCAGTCACACTCCTCCCATTCTTTACTGACCCTCACCCATGCTCTCATTTGCTCTAGAATCGACTTTGGCAATGCCATTTTTGCTGGTCTCTGAGTGGATAATCTGTCTAAGCTTCAATCTGGTTTGGTATGCTGCTGCCCATCCTGTTAGGGCTATTCCGAAAGTTAGCAGTATCTGAGTATCTCCTCCTATTCTAGGGATTCTTTGCACTGGGTGCCAGTCCAACAGTGCATCCAATTCTAGATCCTCTTTGCAGTCTTGTCCTCAGTCTCTAAGTCTTGGTCTCGAGTGTGTTTGATTTCGTTTTGTGAAAGTCTTGGAATTGAAACAAATGGTCTTGAGGGTAATGGTCTTGGTCTTGATTTTTCAAGACCAAGACTCTTTCAAAGCTTTGCGTGGGCCACTTAAGGAAAGTGTCTTCTGATGTTGCCGATTGTCAGACATTTGGAAGTTACATTTCATGTGAGAAGTCATTGCATAATAATGTCACGCTCGAGGGTGGGTGGGGAATTTTACAGACTGAAAGGCAATTCATATTTACATATAACTGCCACATTTTATCAAAATATTATAGACATAGCAAAAGTTATTCAACTTTTAGTGACGTCACCCACTGATTTTTGACAGTTCAAAATTGTTTAACAGTTTTTGCTGATAGTTTCAACAAAAATGAAACTTTAAATTAAATTTTACAGGCTTAAAGGCAATTCACATTTGCATCTTATGACTAAATTATATCAAAATATTTCAAACTTAACAACAGTTACAGCACTTTTTCTTGTAAAATTTGTTGTGTTACCCTTTTTTATCAAATTATCCAAATACAGTGGGTGCACTTATTAAAAGTGCTATAACTTTTGTTGTGTTTGGAATACTTTGATAAAATCTGGTCAATTTATGTGAATATTAATTGCCTTCAGGCCTGTAACATTTCATTAAATTAGTTTTACTTTTGTCGAAAATATTCGCAAAAAACTAAAACGTTTTTGAATCGTCAAAAGCAGTGGGTAATGTTACTAATAGTAAAAGTTGAATAACTTTTGCTATGTGTGGAATATAGTGGTGCAATTTGGCAGTTTTATGTAAATATAAATTGCCTTTCAGTCTGTACAATTTTATTAAAGAATTCCCCTTTTAACGAAAATATTGGTAAAAAACGCAGGGGGTCATTTTTAATAAACACCCTGTACATGCACATGTGCATTATATCAATTTGTTTAGTCATTGAACAACAGGGCAGTGCTATTCAATTCTGCTGGAAGTTATTATCAAGGACTCGACTCGTGGTTATTTAACTCTCTTCTATTAGCCTACCTCATTGATTGCTAGTCTGCAATGCAT
>JAQFXW010002863.1:0-12536 GCA_034693945.1 Dendrobaena attemsi
TTTCGAACACCAGCTGTAGTGAAAACTTCACTTTCTTATGGCTCTTGTTACTATCTTGCATGTTGGAAAGTTTGGTTTTTCTGCACTAACTTTAAAGCATTCATAAACTTGAGAAACTCACTAACATTTTAAAACGGGTTTAGGATTTCGTGATAATATCGCTACTGATGATGTCTGTAAATTTTCAGACAAATTCTAAAAGTTTTGACGGAGTTATGACACTATGTCTAGTGTTCTACTTTTTATCCAGACACAGTGTATTTCGTGATTTTTTCCCATCCCTCTTAATCCAGTCCATACCGGAAAGTTGCAGCTGTCAGTTTAATATTGCAGGTGCTATTCTCGTTCCGTTTCAAATAGCTCGTCTGTCAATATTCATGCAAAATTAGGTCAATATTAGCCCTACACACAATCTTTGCCTATTGTAGCGTCATTTGTTTTTTCTCGAATGTAAAATCCAGTCTCTTATCATATCTTCAAACTAATCTTGTACTGAATGTTGTCTTTTGTCAGATAATAGGCCTATGTCTATCGCACAATAGCCCCCCCCCCCCCATTAAAGCGCCAGGCCGAATAACTCCAGACAGCGGAGTCTGTGTCAACATTGTAAATAAATTACTCAAAATATAAACAACATTATATGCTTTCTGGCAGGCATTAACGGCACCTAGATGAGCATGATAATGATGAAAATGTTGATTAATAAATTAAATTTCGAGGTGTAGGCTAGAAGGTACCTAATATAAGCTGGCACGACGCACATGCTTAATTACAATACTAGCACTAAAATGTGAAATTACCAGACGTTCTAATATGTTCAGACGAAGAAAAATCAGAATTTTCAGAACGACTCACGAAGTACGTATCGGAATGTTACAAAGGCAGTCGTACCATCCATCATTCCCAAGGCAAAGGCCGTCTTCAGTATAGGAACTGCATCACCCGGTGTTGTTGAAAGGAAAATTACTGCAACAAAGTAAATGTTCATTATAAACGAGTTGTTCTTAGACCTAATTGAGTGTCTTTGGACGTGTGTAAGCGTGACCGCAGTTATTTGCACATATGCGCATATGAATTCAGATTGTGTAAGAATCCGACAATGAGTAGGCTACAGCATATTCTCTAAAGTCTAAACCCCTCACTTGTATTGAAACATGGCTACTTAACAGATGTAAATTTGATGTAGGCCTATCTATATTATTTCGAAAATGATATTCAAAGTAAATAGTTCATATTTTAGGAGATAGGATGCCAGGAATCCAGTGCCCTCTACTCTAGACCGCCCTCTAGACCGCTGCCTTCCTCTTCCCGACATTGAACAGCTGGATAATGACTGTCAAGCTGTTTGGAGTCATCCTACAGTCTAAACTCTCTTTCAATAGTCACATAAACTACATTCTTAACATAATAAATCAGCGATATTTCCTTCTTAAAAACTAAGACACCAGGGATTACATGTATCAAAGCTGGACGTCATTATTCAGGCGATAGTCATTTCTAGAATCATGTATGCATTACCCGCCTGTTCTAGATTTGTCACCTCACATGATATTTCGCGAATTAAACTCAAAGCGGGATTAAAGATGAAAATAATACTACGATTGGAAGCTGGATACAAGAGTGAACCATTTGTCGTGAGCCATTTGGTCTGTGAACCATTTGTCGTGATACCGGCTCAGCCTCCTCAGCCACCGCCTCAATACGGCCCTGCAGAAGTCTGAACACGAATTGAATAACACGCACTCCAAGAATTGTGTTGGCACTGTAGCATAATGGTTAGGCCCACGACCATAATAATTATTATGGACCAACTGAAACAAGACTCTACCAATCTTACAGAATAATAATAAGATTGTTTGCATAGTTCTGACGAACAGTGATTTATCTCAACTATTTTGATTGCACTGACACGAAACCAATCAAATCAGCTATTGTATGTACGTATACTACTTACATCGATATCCATTTCTCTTAAAATACAGCAATCGGTAGATGATTTCAACCATAACAGATCCAGGGTCTTTTCGCCATCTCCCCAATGACAAAATTTCCTTTGTGTTGCAATCATAGTGTGAACCGATAACATAGTGGATTTGTTCTTCTACATGAGTGACAAATTCAGCGGAGACACGAATATCTTCAGTTACCAGAATTGCCAATTTTTCAATATTTATAGAAGATATCAGGTTCACCAATATATTGCCAGCCGCGATACTGACTCGCCAATTGACACGTGATGTGGTTGGATATAACTTCTTATTTCCTGCTTCGCTAGAGTAAAAGGCATAAGAAACCTGTGGTATGCTGTAGGAACCTGCGAAGAGAGCAGACATTGAGCAGCTTGGTTCGCAATATGGACCGATAATGCCATGGATTCGTTTTCCAACCGCAGCTAAACTATTCCGCAGCTTCAACAGACGTTGTGTAACAATGACTCCACTACATGCAGAATCAATTATTTGCCATTCGCTGAGGTCAAATGCTGGCAGCATTTCTTGAGCGTGATCAACGCATTTTAAAATAGGCGTCGCCATTCGATCACCGGTCTCAAGAGTACCTGTCTTTGAAATATCCACAAGAAACACTAAAATTAACTTAGGCCTGGAATCTGCGGTATCCGTTAAATGTCGACACGTATTGAGAATAAGAATAACGAGATATAGATCAACTTTCAACATCGTTCAGCTCAAGCGATTATCTAACGGCCAGTTTCATAATAATAAATTATATACCATAATATTAATAGCATAATAGTATCACTATTAGGCCTATTGTAATTTTATCACAAAAAGTAATCGCCTGGAAGTTCAAGTTGCAATAATAAATAATTATATGCCATTGTTTTCATGAGCGTCTGACGTGGGCGCTACCGTGCAATAACTGAAATCCTCCAAAATACCGCGATAAACCCCTAAAACAAAAATAAGTAAGAAATGTACGCTTTTGTTTTTATAAAATAATGACACATAACGACTTTTCAGGAATTGATAAGTAGATGACATAAAACTTATTGTAGGACTTGAAATTTAACTTGTCGTGTTTATAATGATAATGGCGCTCTCACCAAAGCGTGTTTATCATCCGACGAATGGTACTAGTGCCTTCACGACTATTTTAGTTCGAACCAGTTGCAGTGTTACTGTACTCAAGTGACGTAGGCGCATTTGCAATTTCTATCAGGAAGTCTTGTTTATTGTGCTTAGACTAAACTAATGCCGTTGTTATTTTGACCTTCATCTATGAACATGCCCTCCTGGTAGAGGCGTATTTAAGGGTGGTTTACAGGTTCAACCTCCCCCGAACACGGCTTCAACCTCCCAAAAACATATTTTTCCCATTTATTTTTTAATTTTCCAATGTATTTAAAGTGTAAAGCTCCCAGAAAATATCCCAAAATTTTGTTTCATGCGAAAGAAGTAGAGTAGAGAACAACACTTGACGATTTACCCAGAAAAGAAGATGAGAAATCGATTTTAGAGTCCCAAAACCGGAAAACAGTGGTCAACGACTAGGCCTATAAAGAAAAAGGTCATCAGTTTTTTGGGAGTTTAAATACGACAGAAATTCCGAAATTTGAGTGAATGGCTAAATAGGTCATAAGTTTTTTTGGACGGAAACACCCCTCCTCAAATCTGCTTCTGGCTATGCCTCTGCCTCCTGGAGAGTCAAATGTAAAGCAACAACTCTTTCCAAAATCGTCGATCTTTCGCCAAGAAATCGAGTTGTATAAGCCCCTTTCGATTTTCAGATGAATGACTAAAAGAAAAGCCATCAATAAAATTTGCGAGTTTTAAATCAGATAATTGCGGAAGAATAATTTACCAGAAATGAAGACACTTGTTATGTCAGATCTTTCCAAGTTCTTGATTTCCACCTCGGCAGAGAATGACTGGAGTAAACTCTGTGCGATGCTGTTGTTTGTAAGAGGAAATTTGACAGCAAAGGGATATTTGACGAGAATAGAAGACAGTTTCATAGGCTTGGACGTTCATGCTAGGCGGGACGAAATAATGAACTCATTGCCACAAAAATTTAGGCCTACATGTAATAGTATATAATATAATAAAATCATTATGCACATAATGGAAATTAATCAGTAACTTTTTGTACTTTTTGACAAACCCTATTCGTGAGTTCAATGCAGTAATAAATAATTCTGTCGTTACATGACCCACTCAGCACTTACATCGGTGTACCCGTAGCTAACTATATAGCCATGAGAACCTTATTCACAGCTGAGATCTGTTAGCACACGAGTTGGCTATGGGCCGGGACATCATTCACAATAGTTCGTCGTCCTATGGTTACACATGTAACTCGAGCTGACAGCGAAAGACAACACTAGCCCACTTAATTACGCACATCTCGATGCCCGATGCCCGACAAACCTTTACCTATTACCTTAGACTGTCAAGTCGTCGTGCAAAACCGCACCAAAGAATAGTCAGACGTAGCTGGCCACCGCATGAAGACAACTGAACTCTATCAGTCAGACGCTCTTAGCTATATAATCCAATCTCCGCTTTCCAGGTAATATGCCTATCTGGATTTTGGATTCAACACAAAGACATCATCGCGATTCGATGCTACTACGTGATGCTGCCAGGAAGCGAGGGTCGCCTGTTGGAAGAAAACTCAAGTCCACTCAAGAGACGTCCTATTAATGAAGGTCTTCGCGTTTCAACGTCGATTGATGCTGCTGGAGTCGGAAGATCTACGGTAGACGGTTGGGCACTTGGCAGGCGTCCCGAGAAAGAGGCTCGTCTAACTTGAACATCTCCAGGCGATGTCTGACGCTTCGCTGTCTTACCAAGTAATCGATAAGTCTGCATTCCTTGCTTACCCTGAAGAAAAGAGAAGTTCTTACACAATGCCACGAATCTCTTAGTCTCGTGCGCAATAAGTGCAATTTATAAATCCTACTCGGTTTCGAATTCTGGCAACATAAGTAACAGTGGAAAAGTGTACAATGCACAAGAATATCTACCTAGAGTGTAAGTATACTATTTTAAGATAACAATATATTATATAGGACTATATTTGAGTGTTTTTGTATGCTGCAGGTAAGCTGTAAAATCAAAGAGTTTGTAAAATAACTGATATTTCTAGGCTTCTGAAAAAAAGAAAAATAGGGGCAGAGCGTTCAACTTTAGAGAAAGTCTAGTGCAACAGTCAATGCAATTCGGGTAGGCGTACGTGACGTGCAAAACAAATACATAGATATGTGGACTTTTGAGAACTGAACTACTTAAAATAAAACACTAGCTATAAATATGAATCCAGGGCAAATAGATTTAGGCATTAGTCACAATCCTTTCAGATCTTGTGTAAAATTCTCATTCTCAGATAACAAAGATTTTACAAATTACCGAGTTCTTCAAGGCATTGGAAAGTGGCTGATTGAATCAGGGATTTGACATTATAATTGCCTAACAATTTCAGGCACCTTACAACATCCCTGATTTTAGTCCTTGTTTGTAACATACATTATATGCGCACGTGTCTGAGTGTGTATGTAAAGGTGACACAGATTCATAATAGATGAAAATGATATCTAATAAAACAAGAAATATTAATTGCAGAAGTAAGACTTTTATAATTGTTCACAAATCTGAAATTTTAATAGTAGGCAGTGGTATAGGGTTACGACAGTGTTCATGGATAATATCTTTCTAGACTCGTCTTATGTACTCTGATGACGGAACTACAGTGGTAACCATTGAGTTCAGAATAACACAAACCCTATAAGGACGAATTAACCAAGAAGATATTCGTAGACAGTTAACCTACCTCATAATCTACTTTAGTGTGTTCGACCAGTTTATAAAGGCCTGTCTCATTAAGTAGTTTGAATGTCGTATCACTGATGTGGATTGAATTTGCTGTTGAACAAAACGAAGACGACATTAAATGACAAGCATTACTCACAAATCAAACGCTCAGAGTAACTCAATGAGGCCGAGACAAAGTCAGACAATTATATCCATAGCAAAAGAATTCTGCTCAGAGGCAAGAAATGAAGTAATCAAATGTTATTTTAAATTATAAAATCATGCCAGTTCTCTTATGTAATATGTACATTTTATCAAATCAGACCAAGCGGTCTTAAAAATGGTAAGAAATTTGTCCCATCTCACCTACTTGGCGCTTTTTAAAATTAATTCTGTCTGCAAGCTGTATAACTAGAAAAAATGATTCGAAATGCAAGGTTAATATGTGTCATCATATTAACCTTGCATTTTTAATCAGTTTTACTCCTGAGATTATGCAAGAAACAATAATCGGAGAACATAACATCTGACTATTGCTCGAGTGAGATACCTGGAGAGCTTTGCTCCATGATGTAAGCAGTGCTGACCGTGTGACCAAACAGACAATACCTCGGCATTTTCAATCCGACGACTCCCGCCAGTACAGACCCTACAGCCACACACAACAGCAAAATAATTGGAAACACGGAAACAAAAAAGTGTTGTCAAGGAACACCGCCAGTCCCGAAATGTAAATTGTAAATGTGAATCCTCACAAGCTTCTCAGCACGACACAAACGCCAGGTCAAGGAGACCAGCTTATTGAACGGCGCTGTACCAAATCAAATCCACAATATCCAATTATAATTAACTCCTTCTCCGTTCCGGAGCCAGGCCAAAATCCGGGGAGGTCAAGCAGAACACGAAGCCACGTAGGACCCTAGAATCCAAGTGATAAAAAGTAAAATAGTCGACATCACACGCCGCATACGCATAAATTGAGTGCAAAGTAAGAAATCCTTATGTATAAATTGAGTGGAAACTTGAAAGTAACAAATTTTAATATATATTTCTTTACTTCGAGGTTGGGGCACATAAAACAAAACCCCAGAAATTCTTTGGGTGGTCGTGATCACCGCTACCGATAATTGAGATCGTGGATAAACTCATTTACAAAAGAGTCGGCAGTTGGAGAAATTCACAGATGGATGTTCACGCAATTAGTTCAGTCTTCTTCTTTAAAGAAGGACTTCGAGCGCAAACAACACCTAATTCTAGATTCAATGAAGACGTGGGCCATGCGAGAAAAATGCCACCAAAATCTTCAACAATCTGACGTAGGCCTATAATATAATATACATTTGAAGTTAAAAATAATAATAACAATAGTGGAGCATCGTCATAGTAGCCTACATGACTATAAGGTCGAAGTTCAGCAATTTGCGGCTCTCATACAACGTCTTTTAACATGGAACACTTGACGCCCCGCCCCCCATTTTTCAACGTCTCGAGGTATGGTCAGACTGAAAGAGCGCTCGTCATGGGTCTAACCTGTGTGTAGTCCGATTCTTATTTGCAGTTCTCTGTCTGGTATGTGTGGAATTTTAAACTTCAGAATGGAGTTGAGAAGCTGCAGGGCAAAAGTGGCAATCTCCGAGGCATGCATGTTACCATTTCGTGTTGGGAGGCCACTTGCCACAATGTAAGCATCGCCACTTGTCTCAACCTGTCGAACAATTATTTACGCACCATTTCATTCATTAGCAAAGAACCCTAAAGAAACATTTTTAAACAAACAAAAGCAGTTAACCTTTTCTTGCATGAAAAGGGTGTTTTTGTTATAACACACCTAGGCAAAGACCTGAAGAACAAAACAATCGTTTTCCTCAACCCTCAGAAAGGTCGACTCAACCTCTCTCCTTCAACAGACGGCAATGGAAGAAGGAACTTTGGCGTATTAACACTTGGCATAAGAATTAACTGTGGTCGGGAGAAAGCAATTACTCGAAGATGCGCTCTCTTAACCTTCAAATGAGCAAACAAGTATATGTTAACGAAGTGGCTGTTCATAAAGTAGTTAAAATGTTAAGCAAGCACAGACCTTGTAGACGTCATTTCTGTCAATGATCTCATCAAACGTATTGTACAACAACGCTAAAAACGTCACCACCTGCAATGATATAAAACAAAGCTGTGAACCAAGAAAAACACACATTGTCTCCAAACATACATTTGAGGATATGGTGTTCCGTCAAATGAGCGTTACACAAAAGCGCCCCAACATGAGCACCCTAGTCCAAACCCTAACCCTGCCTTCCACCGTTTCAGTGTTGTGTCATCTGCCTATCTCAAATTATTCAGTGTTCTTCTCGCTATCTTTGATCCCTCATTTGCCTCATCTATTTCCTGCATCCTCAATATCGTTTCTCCATAAACATAGTATACAATACAATACAATATTTAAAAAGACTCAACTTCCATATAATACATTGAATAATATATCCACTATTGCAAACAAAAACGGACAATTCTGAAAATAAATCTTTGATTTATCACACCGTATAATTAATGCATTTCGGTCAGAGGTGATCGATAGCAAATTAGTGCGCTGTGCTATCATCATAGAGGTCTGCGGTTCAATTTCCGGAAATTTGATCTGAAATTTCTGCTTCATCTGCTCCCATTAGTCGACTCAGCTATGACATTGACCGCACACTGTTGGTTGAATGACGAGGGAGAGGACTGGATAGTGGCCATCCGCCTTCATATGCGATGGCTAAGAAAGTGAGTTCGCTAACGCTTCACACATAGAGCTGCCTCAGGGCTAGCTTTACGGATTGCTATTCTTCTTCTTCTTTGTCAGCTAGTAGGCAGACAGGAGACCAGCTCGTTACTCACGCATTATTCAATCATAATCTTTGTTTTTACCCAATACCAACGTTGTTCAATAATTGAATAAACTAAATGTTGTGTTTTACGATGCCGATAATTTAAGAAAGAGAAAACTGACAACCTGTATCGGAGTACTGGCTGCTGCAAGCGGTGTGAACGAGACAATATCGGAAACAAAAACTGTTACTGCTTCAAAGTGTTCTGGTAAGGCTCTGCTGCCTTGTTTCAGCTGCTCTGCGACAACCCTTCAGAAGCATTATGAAAACAAAGTTATAGAACATTACGTCGTATTCGGCACAGATAAGTTATCAAAAGAACTACTCATTTGAGACAAATCATTTCAGCTTCTTATTGTCCTCTACATTTCTGTTCCAATTAAGAGAGAAAAAAGGCATATTTTCCATGTATATGGACAGGATGCTCTCTAATCTTGCTAGATCCTCGCCCGAAGTTAAACCATAGCAGGCCTACTTGCAGCTTCATACATTTATGAGTTTATCGAAGAATCGCAACTCCCTTTCGTCTACATAGAGTTGACGAACATAGATGAAACGCTCGATAATTGGCTGGTGCTTTGCGCTTGGCCTCCCTGAGCGCTCTAGAAGTTTCGAGATTACGATTACGATTACGACGATTTATTGTCGCTAAAGTTCTGTATGGCGCAGAACTTTAGCAACAATTAACAATTAACTACAATTCATCTACTTCTCTAACATGCAGTAGAGTGCATAGAACATACTTTGGTAAGATGCTATAGAGAAGTGAGTCGGCTCTCTCTTTCTGCTCGTAGAGTTCCTGACTCCTTTCATGGACAATGTTTTCCAGTTGGACTGTATGAATTTCCAGCATCTTCACCATGTTATCAATAGCATGAATTGTTCTGAAGAATACAACGTTAGAAAACTGTAGACATTACAGGCCTATGTGAAGCGGCGCCAGTTAGGAACCTGATGAAAACTATTATATTGAAGCTGATCCAACTAGATTCAAAGTTTCTCCGGCGTTATGCGTAAGAAGTCGATACAAATCTCAGATCAACAGCACTTTCAACTTCAAAAGCCGATCATAACAACTTCTAACAGGGAGCTCACTTAAAGCAACCCCCAAACGATGATGCCTTGTGCCTTTTTACAATGACTTCGTAAACGTAATTAAATAGACTGAATTATACGCCTAACCGATAATATGAGCCCTAATAAACTGGAATAGAATCTGGGAAAATAATGAAGAACTTAAAAGGTGCTATTACTTAAATGACTTCATTTTAAATATCGTTTCAGCAGTGCAGTCAATACAGAGGATTTAATCAAAAGCAATGGGATACCAGCAAGTCAAAAGAATAGCTGAAGATGCTGAAACAATTAAGATCTCATGATCAACCTTGTCAAAGATCAAATGCACACACACACACACACAGACACACAAATGTGTCCTCATCCAAGCCCTCGATCGTCACATCTCGCATCGATTACTGCAACTCTGTTCTATCCGGTCTTCATATGTTCTACATGCGGCTGCTCAACTAGTGAAAGGTCTCGGTCCTAGAGATCACGCTAAACTTCATCTCCGAAACAATTACACTGGCTTCCTGTTCGTGCCCGAATCTCCTTGCGTCCAACGGATAACTAGTTCGATTCAGACCAAAGCCTTTGCATGGGGACCTTGAGCGAGTCCTTCACTCACAATTACTCGTAGCCTTTCAAGGTGTAAACTCCAACAGACCTTCGACCTGTAGTCGGGAGTGCCGCTGAGTAGTAGTAGACTTTAAAAGGCGATACAGAAATGATTTGTGAATGAATAAATAATTTTAATAAATTTACTATATCTTCAACAGAAAGAAATGAAACACTTGATTCATCGCTCCGTCTACAGAGCAGATCCTGAATCAGAGTAAACACGCCAAGGATACCTCATTTAAAGCCATCGTGCTAATTGAGATTGAGTCTACCTAAGGAACTCATATCTTAGATGTTATATTCTTCCTACCTGTGTCTTGTCTATAATACTAAGCCAGTGAACAATTGCCAGTGAAGGACTTGCTCAAGGTCCTTACACAGTGGCTTCAGGTCAATTCAAATCCGCAGGCACCAGTACATTTATTAAGTGCCATTCTAAGTTTCAAATCCGCAGGCACCAGTACATTTATTAAGTGCCATTCTAAATCTCTGAAAACAATTGATATATTGAAACACCTTAAATTTAAAGATGATCTAGATGATCTGCCCGTCACATAATTAATCATTAGCCTATATCTAAATTAGCACCGTCTGAAATCTCAACTGAATTAATCTGAATTGGAGTTTTTTCTTAACGTCATCCGAAATCGGAAAATCAAAAAACCTTAAATTTTGTCTTTGAAGAAGTTGAAAGTGAAAATCAATTATATTAGGAGCTGACTGACTCACCGTCCTCCACAGATGCGATCAAGTTTATCTAATACAGTTACAAACGTCGGTCTATCTTCAGGTTTCTCAGCCCAGCATAATTTCATCAGTTCCATCCATCTCTCGGAGTAGCTTACAGTGTCACCGGGCATCTCCGCTTTGTCTTCTGGTTCAATTGGCCGAAATGGAGGCTTCTCGGAATGGTTCACTCTGGATAGCACTTCTGTTAAATAACAGACCAAAATATGATAATTATCGGCAACTCTGTTCTGATCTCAGACTATATGCAAATGGACATTCGTAGGATCAGCAAAGCAAACAAGAGTCCAACATCTCTCTTACAGACTAAGCTTATCTCAAATTTGACATGGCGTCTGTTCTGAGCAGCAGTTACTGTAGATAAATGCTATTGAAGAGTAACACAGTAGAAGACATAAGGATCAATGCAGTTTGCAATGTTGACCATAATAATGTAAGTTAGTTTTAGCACTTTATAAATCGTTTTCTATAGAAAAGAGTAATGGGGTTAGGAATAAAATGTTAGAAGGAACAGTACACTCGCAAAATGAGAATGTATTTATTTGCATTTACCAGAGGCGCCAAGATCGTCGAGAAATATCCCAAATGGCTTCTGCTGAAAGCAGATCTCCTGAAGGACGATTCCGTATGAGAATACGTCTCCATGTTTCGTTCCACATATCGGGCGCTTATAAGGAACAAGGCGAAGCAATTCCGGTGCCATCCACAGATAATCTATGATTATATATATATATATAAAAATAGTCGTGTTCATTGTCACAAGTCCCTAAGTAACAGTATACCCATCGCAGTAGGTAAGACTACACATCGCAATAACACTGAGACGTTGAAACATGTGTTACACGTGTCAGTTTTCAAATAGCAGATCGTAACACATAAAAAGCATTTAAGCTTCATAATGTGGACAAAATTGGGATGAGAAAACCTACAGGACAGAAGAACTGATTTCTTGCTACAAATTCTCGACTTGCAAGTTTAAAGTGACAATAGAAAGTTATTATTGCTGTCTCTTAGGCTTCCAGTCAGAGCTGAGGACAATCTTGCACAACAATATGCATTATGACAATAGCCAGTTACATGTTACTACAGAAAATTCATAGATAACATTGATTTGGAATGAATTTTGGCAAGATCGTCGTCAATGGACTGATTAAGAAAAATTAATTAATTAACCAATTAATTAATTAATTAATTAACATTCACAATCAAACAAACACAGTGCCTTACTAATCAAAATTGATTTACAACTCTCCTAAAATTAAAAAGTCCAGCAATTGAAATTCGTATCGCATTCAAATACATTCGCCAAGCCAATTTCATAGGTGAATCTGACAAACTTGCTCATACATCTGTCATCATTGGATTCTTCATCTTGAATCACGCTTGCGAGCCTCATGGACTGCTGTTGCAGGAGATGTCCCCTCCGCAAGTAACACAGTCCATAATCGGTGATCTTACAAGTCCACCTAGA